>JAXIVJ010002218.1:0-115076 GCA_036785665.1 Chirona hameri
ATGATCAGGGCCTCTCAACCTGCCCAGGGGCCCCTCTGTGCTGACTAGGTCCCCATTCGACGTGTTCAGGGGCCCATTCGACGTGCTCAGGGGGCCCTCTGACCCGCTCAGGGGCCCCTTCGGTCTTGCCAGGGGCCCCTCTGACATGCACAGGGCTCTTTTGAGCGTCCAAGGGGCCCTCTGGTCTTTCAGAGAGTGCCCGGGTGGCCCTAAAGGGCCTCTGAAGTCCGCTAAACTCTCTAAAGACCACGCTTCGTGTAGTAAAGAGCCTATGATACCGCGCTTCGCGCGGTCTCGTCGGCCCTTTTCGGCGCGCTGCGCGCGCCGAAAAGGGCCCTCGCGCGCCAAAAAGGGCCCTCCTGGCCTCTAGGGGGGGGGGGGGGGGGGGGGGCGGCCGCCCCCGCCGCCCTCCCCTTGGCTACGTGCCTGATAAGGACAGGCAGGACCTATTGATTAAACAAAGTGTATGTTCCTATCTGTACAGCCAAGACATCTTCCTGTGACTGACGAGAGCACTTTGAACACTATGCATGTTGTATCGTTTTCATCCCCAAGACTTAAAACACTTAAAACACTCGTTCGTTATCAAACGAATCATCAATATTTTAGTGTAAGGATTGGCAGAAGAACTTTGGATGCTGGATGATAGTTTGATGGATGATGTCAGTACGTACCGGCCACCTCACCTTTATTAAACCACCTCCAATCGAACAGCTCAGGTTTGTTTTACAATGGAAACACAATTCTAAAGAATAGTGTTATTCAATATTCAACCAACCTTCGGTTACTTCGCAGCACCAAATCGTTAAAAATAACAATTAATTACTGACTTGGATACTTTCCCCGGTGTTTTAAAAATCCATTTACCTTCAAACAGCTAACATCAGTTTCAATGTGCATAAAATACAATGAATTGATTAGTGATATCCCATGTTCTGAATAGAAATACCAGCCTTTTAATTGTCTGTTTAGCCATGAATAATCATCATGACATCATGCCAAAAGGAACGCATCATCTTTTCCTCCATGTTTTACCTCGTGTCACGAAATTATGAATGAGTGTTTGTGAGTGTGTCGTGTTCTTCCAGGCGGGTGTCAATCAATGTTAGGCTCAAACAGGATGGATAAAGTATGTTTATAGATGTGCTCTCCTTCCAGATTTTTTCTTTTCGTCTTCTGACTACACTTTTGGAGCAAACGATCACCGAAAGGTAGTGGATGTAGAATACCAACACACAAATTATGGGATGACCTAAAATACTGACGTAGAAGTATATTTCTTCACCGTATGCCTTTACAGCCTAAAGAACAGTTTGATATGAAGCTCTGCATACCTACGTTGTATTGCCTTAAAGGGAATAGGCCACCTTGAAAGTTGTCTTGAAATTTGGCTATACTGGGTATTTCGAGCTGAAAAAAACGAATATGGCATTTGTTTGGATGATAGATGGATATCCGTCGAAAAATGGCCATGTTTCTCTTTTCTCCTTCATGGCCATAAATAAATAATGACAATTATGACGTCATGCATATGGTAGCTTGGATATGGAAACTATTGCACACAATAACGACGGACTTTAGGCATATATACACAGGCTGCTTGTAACGTAAACAACCGTTGTGAGGACCCGAAACAAGTTTCGTGCCCCGATCGCCGCACGAAACATCGTCTTCTAAAAGGGCCCACTAGTCCTGTGTCGAAATTACTTAGCGCAGAGAGCTGATTTTCTCACACAACCCATTTTTCGATCTGCTCTACAAATCTGCTATCTCAGTTCAAATTCCATGTTAAAGGTAAACTATTCCCTTGAATGCATCTTCCAGAAAGCAACAGGAGGCTCTGGCGAGGACCTGTCATGTTCCTCACGAGTTCCCGCTTGTTCCTGATGAGTCACTAATCGACTCAAAGCGGGAAATGTTGAGCTAAAAGCATCCCAAAGCTTCAGTTCCGTGCTGCAGTTGTTCACTGGATACAGCGGTTCGTTTTGTCGTTACCAACGGTTCGTTTTGTCGTTACCAATTTACCCACACAATAATTTAACTGGATCGCAATCATAATAACTAACTACTTAAGAATGTTTTTGGCGGAAGCATTACAAAACAATACATTGATTTGTATTCACATTAAATATAAGCATTACTGAGAGAATGTCAAGACGAATGTTTATTTTTAGTTCATACGACTTATAATGCTCAGCAAAGCTGATACTTATAGCTGCCACAGTTTTTGATGAGGAGTTAAAAGACAGCAGCTCCTCGTTCTAGTCAAGCTAGTTTGCTTAAAACTAGTTTGCCATTGGCATTGTACGTTTTAAACATTATCTTGCCAGAATTGCAAAAAGGCGACATAAATTGTACTGTCACTGGCACGAGTCCAGAAACACCCGACATCAACATAATGGCACACTCGACACAATGAAGCAAGTACTCATGCACTCCATAGTTTCTATCGAATACATAATCTCATTGTCAAGCATTACACCAGTCCGAAAAGTCCGCAAGACAGCCAGCTTAGATTTGGCACCAAGCTCACTTTCTAATTAGCAGGTTCTTACGGACGTTTTGTACATCGCAGCCGAAACACATTTTTTGCCCATCCGCGCCTGTCTGTCTGTCTTCACGATCGCCGCTCACCGGCCCGCCGCATCTGCACGACAACGCGCCTGCTCGCCTCTGCTGACCCCTGACCTTCTCCGCCTCGCCACGCCTCGAACTCCGCTGATTGGGGAACACGTGTCAAACATGGCGGCCGCTGTTACTTCTCAGGCCTAACCAATGCGCATTACCGTGCTAACAACCCCTCCAGCCCGCCGCCGCCGCCGCCGCACTTCCCGAGACAATGGACGCCGCCGCCGCGCCGTAAAGCGCCGCGCGTTTTAGAGCACCAATCGGTGACGTCATATCCCGCGCTCGGCCGCTGCTGGGGCGGTGCGGGGCAGGATGAGAAGACGAGCACTCGTGTCCGGGTCGGAGGAGAGATCCCACGAGGAGCGGACCGGCCGGCCGCCGAGCGGTGGGAATTCGATATGAGGGGCGTGACCGGCCGCCGCCAGCCGCGTCGCGGTGCAGTGTGCGATTCGGGCTGACAGCCGATGCCCGAATGGCAGGCGCATGGCCGCAGTGCGGTCGCTCGGGTGTATCGAGAACCCGAGCTGAAGGCTGGTCTGAAGATACAGCGGACTGGTGTTACCGTTAGCCGGGGAGCGGTATCCTGAAAGGAGACGCGTGCTCCTTGAGTGGTGTCGTCCTGACTGCACCGATCAAGGAAGTCGTCGTGTACTGGTGCATACTTCGGTATTCCCAAGGGAAAACACAATTTTAAACAATAGAGTTGTTGCAATGGTTCAAACAACCTTCGGTTACTTCCTGAGAAATTAATAAATCCTGATTCTGAAACATATACCTGCACTGATCATCAGCAAGGAAATTTAGCGGAGCTTTAGCGGGGGTATACTGGAGTTGATTCCATAATTTGAAACGTGTCTTGATGTCTCTTGAAACGTCTGCAGAAAATGGGCTGTATTATTTCATTGGACTAAGATATCGATAAGTGTCAAAATTAAATGAGAACCATGTGATTGATTGTGTATCTACAACATGTGTAGGCTTATATTATTATTTCTAGAAAATTGCTTTGGCATAAATGTGACTTACTCATGAAAGAAAAAGGTCATCTCCTAAACAGAAGGAAAAAAACCCGGCAGTCCTAACATCTTTCCTCATTATAAGTCATTGCATAGTATTATCAATCATTTGTGCGATTGGTAGTACTTCAATTTCCCATGAAATATCTAATGAAGACAAAAAAACAGATGTAATGAAGAACCGAAATTGCATTGAAACAATGCACACGGCATCTCATTCGAGGCCGTATTTTATCAGTACGTTTTAGAACTCGTCGTGTGTTCACCACCACCTTTTCAATTTACTTTCTTGATTGCAGCCATAAACAACGGTTCATCTGTATGCATTCGTCGAAAGGATACAGCTGCTAGGCTACGCTATCAATTTACAATCAAATAGCGTTAAATGGCTTGCAGGAGATAAAATACAGTGGGAACGAAATCCGGCTTGATTCGAAATTAGTCGTAAATACAGCTGTGAGGGCGGCGAACGGTAGCAAAGCGACAGATTACTCCGCTTTCTTTGCAGTCAACGACATCAATAACAGAGCATACCTATACCCCAACAAAAACGAACAGGGGCAGCCATGCGGAGGTAGTAAGTATTTCTTCAACGGTTAGAGCAAGACAGTATTTAGTAAAAGTGTCTGCCCAGAAGATACTGAGTGACATCACTTAAAACAAAAACTTTAGTAACGCCTTTCAAAAATGATCCTGAAAACCATCTGGCTGCAACCTAGCGTAGTCCCCTGCATCTGGACACCTCGAAGCTCAAATTAATCTAACCAGCTCCATGAAATACATGCAGACACATCAGCGAGCCACCTCCCCTCATCCCGGTGAAGAGCCATCACCCTCGGACAGGCCCACCTCTATTGCCTCCCCATGACACGGCTCTGTGTCAGTGACACGGAGGCTTTGTGTCAGTGACACGGCGACAGGCGCCGCAGCCGGTTCAATAACGGCGCACTGCTGTCAAGTGGCGCAGCGGCGGCGTGGTGTAGCGCGGCGGCGGCGGCGCGGGGCAGCTTTTTAATATGTTCCCCGCGCGGGGCACGGCAGCACATGTCCGTGAAGGGCGTGACGCCCGCCGGCCGCGCAGACAGACTATTGTGACGTCATTATGGTGTTACTGGGTGACGGGGAGCGCGCTAATGCGCCGCGTGGTGCGGCTGTGATTGGGCCGGGCTGTCGTCATCCGAGCTGCGCTGTCATGTCGAGCATGCAGAGAGGACGGCTCGCACACTGGCCGACGCCAGTGCTGGCGGCGCCTTTTGACGGCTGTCGGAGCGCTCAGCGCCCTCTGCAGCGCCCAGCTGTTGCGATTTTGAGCATGAGTGCGCGTTGCGCGCGGATGCCAGGAGCCTGGAGGGCGGATGTTGCGACGATGTCGCACAGTGACGTACAGCAGCTCATTACCACTGGTCAGGATCAATGCATTGTCTGTCACTTCGCAGGCTAGGATTAGAGCAGGGGCGGCGCCACGGATTTTTGTCAGGGGGGAGGACAAGTCAAAATTTAGGGCCTCCATTTGAGAGGGGCCTTCATTTGAGAAGAGGCCTCTGACCCCCATAGGGCTCCTCTCACTTCTATGGCTTTCAGAGGGCCGCTTCTGGACTTCAGGGGCACCTATGACCTCCATAGGACCCCTCTGGCCTCCAGGGGCTCACCTCTGACCTCCATAGGTCCCCCTCTGACCTCCATAGATCCCCCTATGACCTCCATAGGTCCCCCTCTGACCTCCACTCTGGCCTCCTCTGGCCTCCTCTGTCCTTCAGAGGCCCTTCTGACCTCCATAGGACTGCCTCTAGCTTCCAGGAGCCCCTGTGACCTACGCGATGGGGCCTGCGAGATGGGGCCTATTTGAAGCATGGAGGGGCCTCCTTAAATGACAGGAGGGGCAAAAAGATATGTTCCCCCCCTTCCGACGACAGGGGCCCTCAGGAGGGGCGACTGCCCTCCTGCCCCCCCCCCCCCCCCCCCCCTCCCCCGGTGGCGCCGCCGCTGGATTAGAGATGCAAGATTCTGGTCCCAGCGTCCCAGCGCTGGGACCAGAACTGGTCACGGCCGTGACTGAAGCTGTGACTGGCCAGGCCAGCGCCATATGGTTAGCATTGCAACGCCGTGACTAAAGCTGGGACTTGTCAGCTCATTCCGTGGCCGTGACTAGGCTGTGACCAAAGATTTAGGATTGTCTGCACCTCTAGTTAGGATCACCATCATAACCGATACGGAAGTGTCTAGTCCAACGAAATCTGGGGCTTTGGGGAAGCGTAGATATCACATACCCATGCGTAAAAAGTACAGAAAACGTAGCCAGAGCGCAACACATTCAGAAGTTCGTCTTCACTCGTCTTCCCGTCTCTCCGCCTGTCTTCCCGCCTCTCCGCCTGTCTTCCCGTCTTCCCGTCTCTCCGCCTGTCTTCCCGCCTCTCCGCCTGTCTTCCCGTCTCTCCGCCTGTCTTCCCGCCTCTCCGCCTGTCTTCCCGTCTCTCCGCCCGTCTTCCCGCCTCTCCGCCTGTCTTCCCGTCTCTCCGCCCGTCTTCCCGCCTCTCCGCCCGTCTTCCCGTCTCTCCGCCCGTCTTCCCGTCTCTCCGCCCGTCTTCCCGCCTCTCCGCCTGTCTTCCCGTCTTCCCGTCTCTCCGCCCGTCTTCCCGCCTATCCGCCTGTCTTCCCGTCTCTCCGCCTGTCTTCCCGTCTCTCCGCCCGTCTTCCCGTCTCTCCGCCCGTCTTCCCGTCTATCCGCCCGTCTTCCCGCCTCTCCGCCTGTCTTCCCGTCTTCCCGTCTATCCGCCCGTCTTCCCGCCTCTCCGCCCGTCTTCCCGTCTCTCCGCCTGTCTTCCCGTCTCTCCGCCCGTCTTCCCGTATCTCCGCCCCTCTTCCCGTCTCTCCGCCCGTCTTCCCGCCTCTCCGCCTGTCTGCCCGTCTTCCCGTCTCTCCGCCCGTCTTCCCGCCTCTCCGCCTGTCTTCCCGTCTCTCAGCCTGTCTTCCCGTCTTCCCGCCCGTCTTCCCGTCTCTCCGCCCGTCTTCCCGTCTCTCCGCCCGTCTTCCCGCCTCTCCGCCTGTCTTCCCGTCTTCCCGTCTCTCCGCCCGTCTGCCCGCCTCTCCGCCTGTCTTCCCGTCTCTCCGCCTGTCTTCCCGTCTCTCCGCCCGTCTTCCCGTCTTTCCGCCCGTCTTCCCGTCTCTCCGCCCGTCTTCCCGTCTCTCCGCCCGTCTTCCAGTCTCTCCGCCTGTCTTCCCGCCTCTCCGCCCGTCTTCCCGCCTCTCCGCCCGTCTTCCCGCCTCTCCGCCCGTCTTCCCGTCTCTCCGCCCGTCTTCCCGCCTCTCCGCCCGGCTTCCCGCCTCTCCGCCCGTCTTCCCGCCCGTCTTCCCGCCTCTCGCCTGCACTGCAGCGCCCATCTACGCCAGTCCTGCAGTCGACTGCAGCGGTGACAGCCGCGGTGTCCTGTCACCGCTGCCCTGTCACCGCTGCGTACATTGCCGGTCAGCGATACATCTCATCACTAAACCTGCCGACTCCAGCCCGGCGGATCGCTAACTTCGCGTCACGTGCTAACTGCTAAGTGATACCCTGAGCAGATAGTGTCGAGGTACACCCGAATGGATCACTCCATCGGATGTTCATTAGTGTCAGGTGGTTATGGTCGAGGAAAAGGCCGACAGCAGCGTCATAATACTAAGCACCGATCATTGTCGCTGGTGTTGAAATGTGTACCTCGTTCACTTCTGCCAGACTCGGCATGACTTAACCCCGCATTTTGCTTTGACTACCAGGTAAGCACCGTGGAATTAATCCCTGGATTTTTCCTCCAGCGCACAGAAATCAGCGCGGAATCGATCACTCCGGTTGGAAGTGGCCATTTACAGCGTGGGACAATTTGAGCGTGCGGTCGACAGCGGTTCACACCTCTGTGGAGGGCGCTCGTCAGCTGCAAAGAATGGTGTCAGACGTTTTGATAACATACAGCAGCCGTTCGGAGATTGATGGTCCAGCTATAGCGATCGATCAGTCCGGCCGGAGCAGAGCCAACTCTTCTCTCCGCAGTCGGGCTCCGCCAGCCAAGACCGTCCGCCGAGCTACGTCACCGGCCTGAAGGCGTAAACTCGCTCTGAGAATGCTCACATACATAGACTCAGTGAGCTGCAACTGACTTAGGGAAGAAGAGCAAACACATGATCGTGATAGAAGTGAACGCGACTTCTTTAATTTGCCCCTGGTCCTATTTTGCTTTCCACCGCGCTCGACAGTCAAACAGTGACAAACAGTTACGTGCTGTAGTGCTGGCAGGTGCAGTCGCAGCCCTGGCTGGGGGGGGGGGGGCAACTTGCCAAGGGGCCCTTGGTTGGTCTGAAAGGGCCCTCGGTCGGTGCGAGGGGCCCTCCGCTGATTTGAAAGGGTATTTTTACACCTGATGCTTGGTTTGTAAACTTTTTAGGGCTTTTAAAGTTTAAACCCTATGGCTTATGCCCGTCTGAAAGAGCCTTTCAGACGGTCTGAGAGGGCATTTTCAGGCAGTGGGCATTCCAAGACAATTTACACCACCAGGTAGGGCCAAAATACACCGCATTATAGATTTCGACGAAAATCCGTTTTCATGGATATCTGAGGCGGTGAAACAAGTTGTGGCAAGTTTCAGCTCCCTTGATGGAAGAGTTACTGAGTTATCGCCACCGGCATTTCCGTGAGGTCGCGATGCAAGGATTTCTTCTAGGCCAATAGCACTGCCACCGATTAATTTTCGGCCTGGTGTGGGTCATTTTGACTCTCCCTGATATTTTTTTCGGAAATAGCGGGAAAACGGTGGCGTACAGCGCCGCCAAAATTGACATAGCTCTTCGGGAATCAATGATCTACATTGTGTATGTTTTACCTCGGGTCATCTCATGTCAGGTCACCGGGTCACGTCAAATCATCTTACCTCCGAAAATGGTTGCGGTCGTGACAAAGCCGCGGGGGGTTGATCGAATGATTTGAAATTCTCAGCAGTGAATCAGAGCATAGGTATCGACAAATCGTTTATCTTGGATTTTTGTATATCGATGACCTAAGGTCAGTTCAATTTCGTGACCACCCTATTACAAGTCAATGGGAAATATACACATGCTTCCTATTCAGAGGATATGCAATAGATCAGGCTAATTCTTGCAGAATTATGCTATTTTTGCTCACTCTTGATGACCCAGGTATAACTGTTGCTCAGTTACCTATACAAATCTTCTAATTTTTGAGTTAGTGGGGGTCATTTTGACCCCTCCCCCACCAGGGCGAAATTGTTTCAGAGGTCCACCCGGGCGAGGATTAACTTATTCATATAAAACCAAGTATTTGTAGACTTGCAACGAACTAACAATTATGATTCTTGATTCCCTCTTATTCCTTTTTTGAGAATGTTGAAGGAATTACCACAACACCTTTGGTGACCTGACATGACCTTGACCCGAGCGCAGTGAAAACGTTTATATTCTATGTTTTCAAAAAATACTTTGTTATGTTGCCTTTGCGAAAACGCATCCTAGACGTCAAAAATATGTCTTGAAAACATAACACAGAGCTTTATGACGGTCTGTGAGTCCCTTTCTAGGCTTAAAAGGGTACTCGGTCGGCCTGCAAGGACCGTCAAGCGGCAACAGGGTCTTTTGCTGGTTTGAGAGGGTATTTTTTCAGAGAGCCCACTCTGACCTCCATAGCGCCCATCTGGCCTCCATAGGACCGCTCTGATCTCCCGAGTCCCGAGGGCCGGCCCACTCTGACTTCCATAGGGCCCATCTAGCCTCAATAGGCCCCGCGGTGACATCCAGAGGAACCCACTCTGGCTCCAGAGGGCCCTGGCTTCCAGAGGACCACTCTGGCTCCAGAGGGCCCTGGCTTCCAGAGGACCCCTCTGGATACTAGTGTACCTCCTCTGGCTTCCTGAGGGCCCACTCCTACCTCCAGAAGGTCAACTCTGACCTCTGGCTTCCAGAGGGTCATTGTGATCTCCAGAGGGCCCACTCTGGCTTCTAGCGGGCCCACTCTGACCTTCAAATGGCACACTCTGGCCTCTAGGGTGCCATTCTGGCCTTCAGAGGGCCCTTCTGGCTTCACGACGGCCACTCTCGCTTTCAGAGGGCTCGTTCTGACCTCCAGAGGCCCCTCCGGCTTCCAGAGAGCCCATGTGGCCTTTAGGGGGCTTACTCTGACCTCTAGAGAGCCCACTCCTGCCTCTATCTCTAGAAGGCCTACTTCAGCCTCCAGAGGGCCATCTCTGACCTCCAGGGTATCCCTGGCTTCCAGAAGACCCCTCTGGATACTAGTGTACCTCCTCCGGCTTTTTGAGGCCCCACTCCGACCTTCAGATGGCCCACTCTGGTCTTCAGAGGGCGCTCTCCGACCTCCACCTACAAAGGGCCCACTCATGCCTCTAGAAGGCCAACTATGACCTCCATAGTGCCCCTATTGCTCCCAGAGGGCCATTGTGATCTCCAGAGGGCCCACTCTGGCTTCCAGAGGGCCCTTCTGGATACTAATTGATCCCCTCTGGTTTCCAGTGGGCCCACTCTGACCTTCAAATGGCACACTCTGACCTCCAGTGGGGCCTATTCTGGCCTTCAGAGGGCCCCTCTGGCTTCACGACGGCCAATCTCGCTTTCAGAGGGATCATTCTGACCTCCAGAGGGCCCTACGGCTCCCAGAGGGCCCCATTTGGCCTCCAGAGGGCCTACTCTGACTTCCAGAAGGCCCACTTCAGCCTCCAGAGGACCAACTCTGGCCTCCAGAGGGCCCCTGGCTACCAGAGGGCCACTGACTTCCAGAGGACCCAATCCGTCCTCCAGAAGACCCACCCTAGCCTTCAGAGGGACTCCTCTGCCCAGGGGCGTAGCTTCTCCAGAAAAGTGTGTGTGAGGGGGGGGCCGAGCTGGGAAAAATCGTTTAACCCTATTTGTAACAGGGGGGGGGCGGATTCCGCCCCCCCCCTCATGTTTTTCGCAGATATCTCCAGAACGGCTGGGAGCAGGCCCATGACATTTTGGGACTTTTCATAGAATTGAACTCCGGATTTGGAGTCAAAATTTTGAGTTCTTAACTTGAACAGAGGCGGTTCCAGGGCACAGTTTTGGGTGGGTTCGGAGGCGACATTTGGCGAAAATACGGAAATGCGATCTTCACGATTTCTTCCTAACTGCATCAAGTATGAAGGAGTTACATCGGCTTACCGTGATTGCAAAAAGTGCAAATTAGATGATGTTTATGAAATATCATACAAAATTGCATGGCAGAGGCGGTTTCAGGGGCTTGAAAAGGGGGGGTTTCCAGGAAGTATTCAATGCTTGGCGGGAAGCCAATAGAGCAATGTAAGGGGCATTTCTAGCTATCAAGATGTAAAAGATAGCTTCTGCTTCCATTATTTGCATAATTTATTACATATAGAGTTTCAGGGCGTGTTCAGGAACATGAAAAGGGGGTGACTGGCATGGTGATGACGATATGCCAGCGATAACGGCGCAATATACGTTTAGCTTATAAAAATATATGCACATATGAGACCAGAAAAGGGGATAAAGTCATTTTTTGCAGAGGCGCGCTCAGGAATGGAAGAAAGGGGGTCATATTATTGCAAGGAAACTAAGAGGCATGGGCGTACAATGACATAACATACTGCAGTTTTCGGATGAAATACGCACCACAGGCTACTCTACGAACGATTATAAGATAATAGGCGAGTCCAGGTAGGGTACAAAGGGGGGTAAGCAATGTTAATTGAAGTTGTAAGTGAAATAGTCACTGTTGACTAGTTAGTATCATAATAGCGGATAATATACTTATCAAAAGGTCTTTCGCCGCCCTAGTTTGGATCCTGGATACGCCTATGATGAAGTACAACATGCAAAAAGGAACTATCTATGATCAGTAACATATTTATAGTGCTGGGTAGCAACTTGTCTGCAGTTAATATTTTTCCCAATTTTACCCCCCTTTTTCACTAACCTGGTACCGCCTATGGCAAAAAATATGATTTATAACTGTTTTTCTAATGTCTCAATCACATACCATTTCATTTATCAAAAAAAAAACATAAAAAAATGGTTTTATTACGCATTTACTTCACCCCCATATTGAGTGAACTGCACACGCCTATGATTTTTGAATTTTCAAACGTCACCATCATATATCAATTTCCGATTCAATCTCTATCGATTCCTATTAGTTGTGTTAAAATCGGTCGGGAAACATTAAAGCTATGTTGCATCAAAAATACCACTAAAATTTGTGGTTTTTGCCCCCCTGTTGCCCCCTATCCAAAATTTAGATTGTTTTATTGTTTATAAATGTAGATCGTGTTGAGGGGAACCAAACACCGTTTCATTTTTGAAAATCGGACGGGTAGATCTCGAGATCTCCGGGGGGGCGGAATCCGCCCCCCCCCCCCCTGTTACAAATAGGGGTAGCCAGGAGCCTGTTACAAATAGGGTTAAAGCACCATACAAATCACAACATATATATTTCTCCCCGGATTTGACCCACTTCCTCGTCTAAGTTGGGGGGGGGGCCTGAAGCCAAGTAGGGGGCTGGAAACCACTCAACTGAATAGGATCCTTCACCCCTGCCTCTGCCTTCACGAAGGCCATTCTCGCTTGCAGAGGGCCCATTCTTACCTCCAGAGGGCCCCTTATGGCTTCTCGATGGCCATTTTTGCTTTCAGAGGCCCACTCTGACCTCCAAAGAGACCACTCTGATCTCCAGATGGCCCACTCCGGCCTCCAGAGGGCCCCATATTGTCTCCACCTTCAGAGGGCCCACTCCCGCCTCCAGATGGCCAACTCTGACATCCAGAGGGCTCCCTGGCTTTCAGAGAGGCCCCTGGCTTTCAGAGGGCCCACTCTATCCTCCAGAGGTCCCATGCTGGTCTTCAGAGGGCCCACTCCTGCCTTCAGAGGACCAACTCTGAACTCCAGAGGGCCCATTCTGACCTGCAGAGGGTTCACTCTGGCTTTCAAAGGGCCCCCTTTGGCCTTTGGAGGGCCCTATCCGGCCTCCAGAGGGTCCTCTGCAGATCATTGGGCCCCCTCTGGCGTCCGTAGGGCCCACTCTCACCTCCAGAGGGCCCCTCTAGCCTCCAGAGGGCTCACTCTGACCTCCAGGAGGCCCACTCTGACCACCAGAGGGCTAACTCTCACCTCTATACCGCCCTCTCTGTCTTCCAGAGGATCCTATCTGGATTCCAGGGACCCACTCTGACCTGCAGAGGGCCGACTCCGGCCTACAGAGGGCCCACTGTGGCCTTCAGATGGCCATCTCCGACCTGCAGAGGGCCCTTGTTGGCCTTGAGAGGGCTCACTTTGGCATTCAGAGGGCCCATTCTGATCTCCAGAGGGCCCTTCTGGCTTCCAGAGGACTCCATGTAACCTTCAGAGGGCCCACTCTGACCACCAGAGGGCCCACTCCAGCCTCCACCTCCAGAGGGCCCTCTGCTGACTCCAGAAGGCCCACTCAGGCCTCCAGAAGGCCCCTCTAGATACCATTGGCCCCCTCTGGCTTCAAAAGGGCCCACGCTGACCTCCCGAGGGCCCACTCTGGCTTCCAGAGGGCCACCTCTGGTTACCAGTCAGCCACTATGACTTCCAGAGGACCCACTCTGGCATCCAGAGGCTCCCTCTGGCTTCAAGACGGCCATTTTGGTCTCCAAAGAGCCCATTATGACCTGCATAGGGCCCACTCTGGCATTTAGAGGGACCCTCTGGCTTCACGACGGCCATTCTCGCCTCCAGAGGGCCCATTATGACACCCAAATGACCCACACTAGCTTCCGGAGGGCCCACTCTGGCATCCAAAGCGCACCTCTGGCTTCACGACGGCCACTCTCGCCTTGAAAGGGCCCATTCTGATCCCTCCAGATGGCCCTCTTCCACCTCCAGTGTGCCACTCTGGTCCTATCTGGATCCTATCTGGAGGATCCTATCTGGATTCCCGGGGAACACCATGACCTACAGAGGGCCCGCTGTGGCCTGCAGAGGATCCCCTGTCCTCCATAGGGCCCACTCCGACCTCTAGAGGGCCCACTCCGGGCTCCAGAGGGCCCTCTCCGACCTTCAGAGGGCCCACTCTGGCCTTGCGAGGGCTCACTTTGGCCTCAAAGGGGTCATTTTGGCTCCCAGTGGTCCTCCTCTGGCTTCCAGAGGGCCTCTCCGACCTCCAGAGGGCCCACTCTGACCTGCAGCCCAGGCGGGCCCCTTGGTCCCACCTGGGCCCCACGAGGGTAACATGGGGTCATGTAACTTGGGTGGGGGAAGATATGTTGGCCCCCTCATGTACGTTTGAGGGGGCATGGCCCGGATGCCCCCCCCCCCCCCTACGACCGCCTCTGAGTACTGGTCGATGGAGGATCACGGAAACTTTGGGAGTTGTACCATTATACAAAACAGAAACACTTTGGGATTGCTACAAGTCTAACGACTTTTGACAAACACGAACATGTGTGCTTGCTGTGTTTCACACGTTTATTTGAGAAAATTCACTAAATTTACATATAATTATCTAATGACTCCACATCTGCATGCCGGTCATCTACACCGCTCAGTACCCTTCACTACGGCCCGGGCAGTATTCCCTGTTACTGGCAGCCGGACCGTGAGACCGCTGCCTAGCCCGTGTGTGCCCACCGTCCACAGGGCTGCACCGGGTCCGGCCGTGTACCGCACGACGTTACACGACGTTACACGACGTTACATCGCGTTACACAACGTTACACAACGTTACACAACGTTACACAACGTTACACAACGTTACACAATGTTACACGGTGTTACACAACGTTACACGGTTACACGACGTTACACGACGTTACACGACGTTACACAACGTTACACGGTGTTACACAACGTTACACGGTTACACGACGTTACACGACGTTACACGACGTTACACGACGTTACACAACGTTACACAACGTTACACAACGTTACACGGCGTTACACGGCGTTACACGACGTTACACGACGTTACACGACGTTACACGACGTTACACTGCGTTACACAACGTTACACGACGTTACACGGCCTTACACGGCGTTACACGGCATTACACGGCGTTACACGGCGTTACACAACGTTACACAACGTTACACGATGTTACACGGCGTTATACAACGTTACACGACATTACACAACGTTACACAACGTTACACAACGTTACACAACGTTACACAACGTTACACGGCGTTACACGGCGTTAAACGACGTTACACAACGTTACACAACGTTACACGGCGTTACACGACGTTACACGATGTTACACGGCGTTATACAACGTTACACAACGTTACACAACGTTACACAACGTTACACGACGTTACACGACGTTACACGACGTTACACGACGTTACACGACGTTACACAACGGTACACGTCGTACAAACCGACCGTCGGCAACACACGCCACAGTCGCCGCGGCGTGACGCGGCTGCCAGCGCTGCAGGCCAGTCGAGAGTGCCCGGAAAACGAGCTACACAGTCATGAGACGAACGGGACCGGCGGAGGGGGGGGGGGGGGGTAGAGGTCTGTGGTACGCTCAGCACTGTCCCTCAACAGCACTCAGCACTGTGTCGTTTGCCCAGTGTGGATTGGATCAGACCGCTGTCCAAATACTTGGTGTTGATTGACGCGCGGTGGAAGGGTTGATTAAGACGTTTCGAGACAGGACGCGGCATTAATTGCCTTGGCGTTTTTGCCGCGCGGCTTCCGGCGGCGGACAGTGCGACGGGAATGTCGCCGGCGCCGCTTTTTGTCGCCGTGCAATGCGACAGAGGCGGCGAGTGTCGCCACCGCGGAGCCACCGATCAGATAGCTATCTATCGGAGACCGCGAAAACTAAAAGCTTTTCGTGCTCTCGAGAGCCACTGAATTGCTTGTCGGTTCGCTCATTTGCATCGGCTCTATTTACTTCCTGTTAAGGTGACATGGGTTGGTAGGAAACTGGACCAAAAAATTGAAACCTGATTATCTGTCGAAATGTGACTGGTACGCTTCTCCTTTGTCCATGACGTCATTGACATGACATCACACGAATCACCAACGACACACCTTAGCCGTAGCCGGCCGTCGCTGTGTCCCTTGCGGTAGCCACAGCCGCGCCGAATGTTTGTTGATCACTGCCGGAGCGACGCGGCGTGCTGCGGTGCAGTGGCCGGCCGGGGACTCGCGACGCCGGCAACACTCCGCTAATGAGGGATGGCTGCGGGCAGCCGGCCGGTGACACGACAAAAATCCGCCAGATCTGACAGCGATACACGCCTGCAGGTGTCAACATTGCAAAGCCCTGTCTTCAGCGCTGATTGCGATCGCTGGCTTACTGCAGCGGAACGCGGGGGCCCGACAGGCGGCCAGACATAGCCACGATATGTCTGTATGCCGCAGCGTCGCCGCTGCTGCCGCCACCGCAGTCACCGCAGCCAGCGCTGCTGCCTCGCGTGACGTCATCGAACGTATGACGTAATACTCATCACCTGACGTCATCTCGTCATCGCACCCGCTCGCCACTCCTCTCAATGGCTACATCTCTTGTCTCAATTCACGCCGCATCGCGGTGCCTCCGATCCCGCGAGGGACATCACTCACTTTATATTCCGCGCCCCGGCCGGCGTCATATTTTTTATCACTAATTGCTTTTTCTTGTCGCGGGCTTTTTACCGGAGGGTGGCGGCACGGCGGCGGCGGCGCGGTGCTCGGCTCCCCTCCTGGCCCTCCGGCTCCCGTGGATCGCGGTGATCCATAGTCACCTCATATCGGACCACTGGATTACAGCGCGAGCTGCAGCGCCACAACGGCGAACAGAAAGCGAGAAGATGATGACAGAAGATGATCTCAGAGAGCTCAAGTGAGGTCGGATTGAAGGAGTGTGTAAGTGTTGTTGGGGTTCAATTCTATGATTATCTATCTTCTGCAGGTGATACCAAAGGAATAGTTTATGGACATTGTTAGGTAGGTTATCATGCGTCTGCTCTCCAATCTTCCTTCACTCCCTCGCCAACAATGCCGAGATTCGACATTTACTTTGATTGATATATCGAACTGGATTTGTTTACCAGCGGCGACACCCGAGGCCATCTCGGTTTAATTGTCTTCCAAAAGTAAGTAATAATATCTGACAAATTCGAACCTGCAACCGCCACTGGTTCAGTGTTTGTATGCACCTGATTGGGACGATGAATCATGTATTTATCCACTTCTATCTCTGGATGTGCATTCATAGAAATGACATTTCAAATAATTACGTGGCACAAAGTATTAGTAGGTCGGTTCGACACACAAACTACCATGTATGTCACACCACTTAGGTACAGACTCTTCCGGACCCGCATATGTTAAACTCAGTGACGCAGTAGACCCAGGGCCCCTGTTATACCCAGTGACGCAGTAGACCCAGTGACGCAGTAGACCCAGGACCCCTGTTATACCCAGGACGTAGTAGACCCAGGACCCCTGTTATACCCAGTGACGCAGTAGACCCAGGGCCCCTGTTATACCCAGGACGTATGGGACCCAGGACCCCTGTTATACCCAGGACGTAGTAGACCCAGGGCCCCTGTTATACCCAGGACGTATGGGACACAGGACCCCTGCTATACCCAGGACGTAGTAGAACCAGGACCCCTGTTACACCCAGTGACGCAGTAGACCCAGGACCCCTGTTATACCCAGGACATGGTAGACCCAGGACCCCTGTTATACCCAGGACGTATGGGACCCAGGACCCCTGTTATACCCAAGACGTATGGGACCCAGGATCCCTGTTATACCCAGTGACGCAGTAGACCCAGGACCCCTGTTATACCCAGGACGTAGTAGACCCAGGACCCCTGTTATACCCAGGACATAGTAGACCCAGGACCCCTGTTATACCCAGGACGTATGGGACCCAGGACCCATGTTATA
Organism: Chirona hameri; assembly: GCA_036785665.1. Taxonomy (NCBI): domain Eukaryota; kingdom Metazoa; phylum Arthropoda; class Thecostraca; order Balanomorpha; family Balanidae; genus Chirona; species Chirona hameri. The sequence continues at coordinate 17,533 of JAXIVJ010002218.1, forward strand.
CCCAGTGACGCAGTAGACCCAGGACCCCTGTTATACCCAGGACGTATGGGACGCAGGACCCCATGTTATACCCAGGACGTAGTAGACCCAGGACCCCTGTTATACCCAGGATGTAGTAGACCCAGGTCCCCTGTTATACCCAGGACGCAGTAGACCCAGGACCCCTGTTATACCCAGGACATAGTAGACCCAGGACCCCTGTTATACCCAGGACGTATGGGACCCAGGACCCTGTTATACCCAAGACGTATGGGACCCAGGACCCCTGTTATACCCAGTGACGCAGTAGACCCAGGACCCCTGTTATACCCAGGACGTAGTAGACCCAGGACCCCTGTTATACTCAAGACGCAGTAGACCCAGGACCCCTGTTATACCCAGGATGTAGTAGACCCAGGACCCCTGTTATACCCAGGACGTAGTAGACCCAGGACCCCTGTTATACCCAGGATGTAGTAGACCCAGGTCCCCTGTTATACCCAGGACGCAGTAGACCCAAGACCCCTGTTATACCCAGGATGTAGTAGACCCAGGTCCCCTGTTATACCCAGGACGTATGGGACGCAGGACCCCTGCTATACCCAGGACGTATGGGACGCAAGACCCCTGTTATACCCAGTGACGCAGTAGACACAGGACCCCTGTTATACCCAGGACGTATGGGACGCAGGACCCCTGTTATACCCAGGACGTATGGGACGCAGGACCCCTGTTATACCCAGTGACGCAGTAGACCCAGGACCCCTGTTATACCCAGGACGTATGGGACGCAGGACCCCTGTTATACCCAGTGACGCAGTAGACCCAGGGCCCCTGTTATACCCAGGACGTATGGGACGTAGGACCCCTGTTATACCCAGAACGTAGTAGACCCAGGGCCCCTGTTATATCCAGGACGCAGTAGACCCAGGACCCCTGTTATACCCAGGACGTATGGGACCCAGGACCCCTGTTATACCCAGGACGCAGTAGACCCAGGACCACTGTTATACCCAGGACGTATGGGACGCAGGACCCCTGTTATACCCAGGACGCAGTAGACCCAGGACCCCTGTTATACCCAGGACGTATGGGACCCAGGACCCCTGTTATACCCAGGACGTATGGGACGCAGGACCCCTGTTATACCCAGTGACGCAGTAGACCCATGACCCCTGTTATACCCAGGACGTATGGGACCCAGGGCCCCTGTTATACCCAGTGACGCAGTAGACCCAGGGCCCATGTTATACCCAGGACGTATGGGACGCAGGACCCCTGTTATACCCAGGACGCAGTAGACCCAGGGCCCCTGTTATACCCAGGACATATGGGACGCAGGACCCCTGTTATACCCAGGACGCAGTAGACCCAGGACCCCTGTTATACCCAGGACGTAGTAGACCCAGGACCCCTGTTATACCCAGGACGCAGTAGACCCAGGACCCCTGTTATACCCAGGACGCAGTAGACCCAGGACCCCTGTTATACCCAGGACGTATGGGACCCAGGACCCCTGTTATACCCAGGACGTATGGGACGCAGGACCCCTGTTATACCCAGGACGTATGGGACCCAGGACCCCTGTTATACCCAGGACGTATGGGACGCAGGACCCCTGTTATACCCAGGACGTAGTAGACCCAGGACCCCTGTTATACCCAGGGCGTGTGGGACGCAGGACCCCTGTTATACCCAGGACGTAGTAGACCCAGGGCCCCTGTTATACCCAAGACGTATGGGACGCAGGACCCCTGTTACACCCAGGACGTAGTAGACCCAGGACCCCTGTTATACCCAGGACGTAGTAGACCAAGGACCCCTGTTATACCCAGGACGTATGGGACGCAGGACCCCTGTTATACCCAGGACGCAGTAGACCCAGGATCCCTGATATACCCAGGACGTATGGGACGCAGGACCCCTGTTATGCCCAGGACGTAGTAGACCCAGGACCCCTGTTATACCCAGGACGCAGTAGACCCAGGACCCCTGTTATACCTAGGACGTATGGGACGCAGGACCCCTGTTATACCCAAGACGTATGGGACGCAGGACCCCTGTTATACCCAGGACGTAGTAGACCCAGGACCCATGTTATACCCAGGACGTATGGGACCCAGGACCCCTGTTATACCCAGGACGTATGGGACGCAGGACCCCTGTTATACCCAGGACGTATGGGACACAGGACCCCTGTTATACCCAGGACGCAGTAGACCCAGGACCCCTGTTATACCCAGGACGTATGGGACGCAGGACCCCTGTTATACCCAGGACGTATGGGACGCAGGACCCCTGTTATACCCAGGACGAGTAGACCCAGGACCCCTGTTATACCCAGGACGTATGGGACGCAGGACCCCTATTATACCCAGGACGCAGTAGACCCAGGACCCCTGTTATACCCAGGACGTATGGGACGCAGGACCCCTGTTATACCCAGGACGTAGTAGACCCAGGACCCCTGTTATACCCAGAACGTATGGGACGCAGGACCCCTGTTATATCCAGGACATTTGGGACGCAGGACCCCCGTTATACCCAGGACGCAGTAGACCCAGGACCCCTGTTATACCCAGGACGTAGTAGACCCAGGACCCCTGTTATACCCAGGACGTAGTAGACCCAGGACCCCTGTTATACCCAGGACGTATGGGACCCAGGACCCCTGTTATACCTAGGACGTATGGGACGCAGGACCCCTGTAATACCCAAGACGTATGGGACGCAGGACCCCTGTTATACCCAGGACGTATGGGACGCAGGACCCCTGTTATACCCAGGACGTAGTAGACCCAGGACCCCTGTTATACCCAAGACGTAGTAGACCCAGGGCCACTGTTATACCCAGTGACGCAGTAGACTCAGGACCCCTGTTATACCCAGGACGTATGGGACGCAGGACCTCTGTTATACCCAGGGCGTATGGGACGCAGGACCCCTGTTATACCCAGGACGTAGTAGACCCAGGGCCCCTGTTATACCCAGTGACGCAGTAGACCCAGGGGCCTTGTTATACCCAGGACGTATGGGACGCAAGACTCCTGTTATACCCAGGACGTAGTAGACCCAGGACCCTTGTTATGCCCAGGACGTAGTAGACCCAGGACCCCTGTTATACCCAGGACGTAGTAGACCCAGGACCCCTGTTATACCCAGGACGTATGGGACGCAGGACCCCTGTTATACCCAGGACGTAGTAGACCCAGGACCCCTGTTATACCCAGGACGTATGGGACCCAGGACCCCTGTTATACCCAAGACGTATGGGACCCAGGACCCCTGTTATACCCAGTGACGCAGTAGACCCAGGACCCCTGTTATACCCAGGACATAGTAGACCCAGGACCCCTGTTATACCCAAGACGCAGTAGACCCAGGACCCCTGTTATACCCAGGACGTATGGGACCCAGGACCCCTGTTATACCCAGTGACGCAGTAGACCCAGGACCCCTGTTATACCCAGGACGTATGGGACGCAGGACCCCATGTTATACCCAGGACGTAGTAGACCCAGGACCCCTGTTATACCCAGGATGTAGTAGACCCAGGTCCCCTGTTATACCCAGGACGCAGTAGACCCAGGACCCCTGTTATACCCAGGACATAGTAGACCCAGGACCCCTGTTATACCCAGGACGTATGGGACCCAGGACCCCTGTTATACCCAAGACGTAGTAGACCCAGGACCCCTTTTATACCCAGTGACGCAGTAGACCCAGGACCCCTGTTATACCCAGGACGTATGGGACCCAGGACCCCTGTTATACCCAGGACGTAGTAGACCCAGGGCCCCTGTTATACCCAGGACGTATGGGACGCAGGACCCCTGCTATACCCAGGACGTAGTAGACCCAGGACCCCTGTTATACCCAGTGACGCAGTAGACCCAGGACCCCTGTTATACCCAGGACATAGTAGACCCAGGACCCCTGTTATACCCAGGACGTATGGGACCCAGGACCCCTGTTATACCCAAGACGTATGGGACCCAGGACCCCTGTTATACCCAGTGACGCAGTAGACCCAGGAGCCCTGTTATACCCAGGACGTAGTAGACCCAGGACCCCTGTTATACCCAAGACGCAGTAGACCCAGGAGCCCTGTTATACCCAGGACGTATGGGACCCAGGACCCCTGTTATACCCAGTGACGCAGTAGACCCAGGACCCCTGTTATACCCAGGACGTATGGGACGCAGGACCCCATGTTATACCCAGGACGTAGTAGACCCAGGACCCCTGTTATACCCAGGATGTAGAAGACCCAGGTCCCCTGTTATACCCAGGACGCAGTAGACCCAGGACCCCTGTTATACCCAGGACGTATGGAACCCAGGACCCTGTTATACCCAAGACGTATGGGACCCAGGACCCCTGTTATACCCAGTGACGCAGTAGACCCAGGACCCCTGTTATACCCAGGACGTAGTAGACCCAGGACCCCTGTTATACCCAAGACGCAGTAGACCCAGGACCCCTGTTATACCCAGGATGTAGTAGACCCAGGACCCCTGTTATACCCAGGACGTAGTAGACCCAGGACCCCTGTTATACCCAGGATGTAGTAGACCCAGGTCCCCTGTTATACCCAGGACGCAGTAGACCCAAGACCCCTGTTATACCCAGGATGTAGTAGACCCAGGTCCCCTGTTATACCCAGGACGTATGGGACGCAGGACCCCTGCTATACCCAGGACGTATGGGACGCAAGACCCCTGTTATACCCAGTGACGCAGTAGACACAGGACCCCTGTTATACCCAGGACGTATGGGATGCAGGAACCCTGTTATACCCAGGACGTATGGGACGCAGGACCCCTGTTATACCCAGTGACGCAGTAGACCCAGGACCCCTGTTATACCCAGGACGTATGGGACGCAGGACCCCTGTTATACCCAGTGACGCAGTAGACCCAGGGCCCCTGTTATACCCAGGACGTATGGGACGTAGGACCCCTGTTATACCCAGAACGTAGTAGACCCAGGGCCCCTGTTATACCCAGGACGCAGTAGACCCAGGACCCCTGTTATACCCAGGACGTATGGGACCCAGGACCCCTGTTATACCCAGGACGCAGTAGACCCAGGACCACTGTTATACCCAGGACGTATGGGACGCAGGACCCCTGTTATACCCAGGACGCAGTAGACCCAGGACCCCTGTTATACCCAGGACGTATGGGACCCAGGACCCCTGTTATACCCAGGACGTATGGGACGCAGGACCCCTGTTATACCCAGTGACGAAGTAGACCCATGACCCCTGTTATACCCAGGACGTATGGGACCCAGGGCCCCTGTTATACCCAGTGACGCAGTAGACCCAGGGCCCCTGTTATACCCAGGACGTATGGGACGCAGGACCCCTGTTATACCCAGGACGCAGTAGACCCAGGGCCCCTGTTATACCCAGGACGTATGGGACGCAGGACCCCTGTTATACCCAGGACGCAGTAGACCCAGGACCCCTGTTATACCCAGGACGTAGTAGACCCAGGACCCCTGTTATACCCAGGACGCAGTAGACCCAGGACCCCTGTTATACCCAGGACGCAGTAGACCCAGGACCCCTGTTACACCCAGGACGTAGTAGACCAAGGACCCCTGTTATACCCAGGACGTAGTAGACACAGGGCCCCTGTTATACTCAGTGACGCAGTAGACCCAGGACCCCTGTTATACCCAGGACGTAGTAGACCCAGGACCCCTGTTATACCCAGGACGTATGGGACCCAGGGCCCATGTTATACCCAGGACGTAGTAGACCCAGGACCCCTGTTATACCCAGGACGCAGTAGACCCAGGACCCCTGTTATACCCAGGACGCAGTAGACCCAGGACCCCTGTTATACCCAGGACGTATGGGACCCAGGACCCCTGTTATACCCAGGACGTATGGGACGCAGGACCCCTGTTATACCCAGGACGTATGGGACCCAGGACCCCTGTTATACCCAGGACGTATGGGACGCAGGACCCCTGTTATACCCAGGACGTAGTAGACCCAGGACCCCTGTTATACCCAGGGCGTGTGGGACGCAGGACCCCTGTTATACCCAGGACGTAGTAGACCCAGGGCCCCTGTTATACCCAAGACGTATGGGACGCAGGACCCCTGTTATACCCAGGACGTAGTAGACCCAGGACCCCTGTTATACCCAGGACGTAGTAGACCAAGGACCCCTGTTATACCCAGGACGTATGGGACGCAGGACCCCTGTTATACCCAGGACGCAGTAGACCCAGGATCCCTGATATACCCAGGACGTATGGGACGCAGGACCCCTGTTATGCCCAGGACGTAGTAGACCCAGGACCCCTGTTATACCCAGGACGCAGTAGACCCAGGACCCCTGTTATACCTAGGACGTATGGGACGCAGGACCCCTGTTATACCCAAGACGTATGGGACGCAGGACCACTGTTATACCCAGGACGTAGTAGACCCAGGACCTATGTTATACCCAGGACGTATGGGACCCAGGACCCCTGTTATACCCAGGACGTATGGGACGCAGGACCCCTGTTATACCCAGGACGTATGGGACACAGGACCCCTGTTGTACCCAGGACGCAGTAGACCCAGGACCCCTGTTATACCCAGGACGTATGGGACGCAGGACCCCTGTTATACCCAGGACGTATGGGACGCAGGACCCCTGTTATACCCAGGACGTAGTAGACCCAGGACCCCTGTTATACCCAGGACGTATGGGACGCAGGACCCCTGTTATACCCAGGACGTAGTAGACCCAGGACCCCTGTTATACCCAGGACGTATGGGACGCAGGACCCCTGTTATACCCAGGACATTTGGGACGCAGGACCCCCGTTATACCCAGGACGCAGTAGACCCAGGACCCCTGTTATACCCAGGACGTAGTAGACCCAGGACCCCTGTTATACCCAGGACGTAGTAGACCCAGGACCCCTGTTATACCCAGGACGTATGGGACCCAGGACCCCTGTTATACCTAGGACGTATGGGACGCAGGACCCCTGTAATACCCAAGACGTATGGGACGCAGGACCCCTGTTATACCCAGGACGTATGGGACGCAGGACCCCTGTTATACCCAGGACGTAGTAGACCCAGGACCCCTGTTATACCCAGGACGTAGTAGACCCAGGGCCACTGTTATACCCAGTGACGCAGTAGACTCAGGACCCCTGTTATACCCAGGACGTATGGGACGCAGGACCCCTGTTATACCCAGGGCGTATGGGACGCAGGGCCCCTGTTATACCCAGGACGTAGTAGACCCAGGGCCCCTGTTATACCCAGTGACGCAGTAGACCCAGGGGCCTTGTTATACCCAGGACGTATGGGACACAAGACCCCTGTTATACCCAGGACGTAGTAGACCCAGGACCCTTGTTATGCCCAGGACGTAGTAGACCCAGGACCCCTGTTATACCCAGGACGTAGTAGACCCAGGACCCCTGTTATACCCAGGACGTATGGGACGCAGGACCCCTGTTATACCCAGGACGTAGTAGACCCAGGACCCCTGTTATACCCAGGACGTATGGGACCCAGGACCCCTATTATACCCAAGACGTATGGGACCCAGGACCCCTGTTATACCCAGTGACGCAGTAGACCCAGGACCCCTGTTATACCCAGGACATAGTAGACCCAGGACCCCTGTTATACCCAAGACGCAGTAGACCCAGGACCCCTGTTATACCCAGGACGTATGGGACCCAGGACCCCTGTTATACCCAGTGACGCAGTAGACCCAGGACCCCTGTTATACCCAGGACGTATGTGACGCAGGACCCCATGTTATACCCAGGACGTAGTAGACCCAGGACCCCTGTTATACCCAGGATGTAGTAGACCCAGGTCCCCTGTTATACCCAGGACGCAGTAGACCCAGGACCCCTGTTATACCCAGGACATAGTAGACCCAGGACCCCTGTTATACCCAGGACGTATGGGACCCAGGACCCCTGTTATACCCAAGACATATGGGACCCAGGACCCCTTTTATACCCATTGACGCAGTAGACCCAGGACCCCTGTTATACCCAGGACGTAGTAGACCCAGGACCCCTGTTATACCCAAGACGCAGTAGACCCAGGACCCCTGCTATACCCAGGATGTAGTAGACCCAGGACCCCTGTTATACCCAGGACGTAGTAGACCCAGGACCCCTGTTATACCCAGGATGTAGTAGACCCAGGTCCCCTGTTATACCCAGGACGCAGTAGACCCAGGACCCCTGTTATACCCAGGATGTAGTAGACCCAGGTCCCCTGTTATACCCGGACGTATGGGACGCAGGACCCCTGTTATACCCAGGACGTATGGGACGCAGGACCCCTGTTATACCCAGTGACGCAGTAGACCCAGGACCCCTGTTATACCCAGGACGTATGGGACGCAGGACCTCTGTTATACCCAGGACGTATGGGACGCAGGACCCCTGTTATACCCAGTGACGCAGTAGACCCAGGACCCCTGTTACACCCAGGACGTATGGGACGCAGGACCCCTGTTATACCCAGTTACGCAGTAGACCCAGGGCCCCTGTTATACCCAGGACGTATGGGACGCAGGACCCCTGTTATACCCAGGACGTAGTAGACCCAGGGCCCCTGTTATACCCAGGACGCAGTAGACCCAGGACCCCTGTTATACCCAGGACGTATGGGACCCAGGACCCCTGTTATACCCAGGACGCAGTAGACCCAGGACCCCTGTTATACCCAGGACGTATGGGACGCAGGACCCCTGTTATACCCAGTGACGCAGTAGACCCATGACCCCTGTTATACCCAGGACGTATGGGACCCAGGGCCCCTGTTATACCCAGTGACGCAGTAGACCCAGGGCCCCTGTTATACCCAGGACGTATGGGACGCAGGACCCCTGTTATACCCAGGACGCAGTAGACCCAGGGCCCCTGTTATACCCAGGACGTATGGGACGCAGGACCCCTGTTATACCAAGGACGCAGTAGACCCAGGACCCCTGTTATACCCAGGACGTAGTAGACCCAGGACCCCTGTTATACCCAGGACGCAGTAGACCCAGGACCCCTGTTATACCCAGGACGCAGTAGACCCAGGACCCCTGTTATACCCAGGACGTAGTAGACCAAGGACCCCTGTTATACCCAGGACGTAGTAGACACAGGGCCCCTGTTATACTCAGTGACGCAGTAGACCCAGGACCCCTGTTATACCCAGGACGTAGTAGACCCAGGACCCCTGTTATACCCAGGACGTATGGGACCCAGGGCCCATGTTATACCCAGGACGTAGTAGACCCAGGACCCCTGTTATACCAAGGACGCAGTAGACCCAGGACCCCTGTTATACCCAGGACGCAGTAGACCCAGGACCCCTGTTATACCCAGGACGTATGGGACCCAGGACCCCTGTTATACCCAGGACGTATGGGACGCAGGACCCCTGTTATACCCAGGACGTATGGGACCCAGGACCCCTGTTATACCCAGGACGTATGGGACGCAGGACCCCTGTTATACCCAGGACGTAGTAGACCCAGGACCCCTGTTATACCCAGGGCGTGTGGGATGCAGGACCCCTGTTATACCCAGGACGTAGTAGACCCAGGGCCCCTGTTATACCCAAGACGTATGGGACGCAGGACCCCTGTTATACCCAGGACGTAGTAGACCCAGGACCCCTGTTATACCCAGGACGTAGTAGACCAAGGACCCCTGTTATACCCAGGACGTATGGGACGCAGGACCCCTGTTATACCCAGGACGCAGTAGACCCAGGATCCCTGATATACCCAGGACGTATGGGACGCAGGACCCCTGTTATGCCCAGGACGTAGTAGACCCAGGACCCCTGTTATACCCAGGACGCAGTAGACCCAGGACCCCTGTTATACCTAGGACGTATGGGACGCAGGACCCCTGTTATACCCAAGACGTATGGGACGCAGGACCACTGTTATACCCAGGACGTAGTAGACCCAGGACCTATGTTATACCCAGGACGTATGGGACCCAGGACCCCTGTTATACCCAGGACGTATGGGACGCAGGACCCCTGTTATACCCAGGACGTATGGGACACAGGACCCCTGTTATACCCAGGACGCAGTAGACCCAGGACCCCTGTTATACCCAGGACGTATGGGACGCAGGACCCCTGTTATACCCAGGACGTATGGGACGCAGGACCCCTGTTATACCCAGGACGTAGTAGACCCAGGACCCCTGTTATACCCAGGACGTATGGGACGCAGGACCCCTGTTATACCCAGGACGTAGTAGACCCAGGACCCCTGTTATACCCAGGACGTATGGGACGCAGGACCCCTGTTATACCCAGGACATTTGGGACGCAGGACCCCCGTTATACCCAGGACGCAGTAGACCCAGGACCCCTGTTATACCCAGGACGTAGTAGACCCAGGACCCCTGTTATACCCAGGACGTAGTAGACCCAGGACCCCTGTTATACCCAGGACGTATGGGACCCAGGACCCCTGTTATACCTAGGACGTATGGGACGCAGGACCCCTGTAATACCCAAGACGTATGGGACGCAGGACCCCTGTTATACCCAGGACGTATGGGACGCAGGACCCCTGTTATACCCAGGACGTAGTAGACCCAGGACCCCTGTTATACCCAGGACGTAGTAGACCCAGGGCCACTGTTATACCCAGGACGTATGGGACGCAGGACCTCTGTTATACCCAGGACGTATGGGACGCAGGACCCCTGTTATACCCAGTGACGCAGTAGACCCAGGACCCCTGTTATACCCAGGACGTATGGGACGCAGGACCCCTGTTATACCCAGTTACGCAGTAGACCCAGGGCCCCTGTTATACCCTGGACGTATGGGACGCAGGACCCCTGTTATACCCAGGACGTAGTAGACCCAGGGCCCCTGTTATACCCAGGACGCAGTAGACCCAGGACCCCTGTTATACCCAGGACGTATGGGACCCAGGACCCCTGTTATACCCAGGACGCAGTAGACCCAGGACCCCTGTTATACCCAGGACGTATGGGACGCAGGACCCCTGTTATACCCAGGACGCAGTAGACCCAGGACCCCTGTTATACCCAGGACGTATGGGACCCAGGACCCCTGTTATACCCAGGACGTATGGGACGCAGGACCCTGTTATACCCAGTGACGCAGTAGACCCAGGACCCCTGTTATACCCAGGGCGTATGGGACCCAGGGCCCCTGTTATACCTAGTGACGCAGTAGACCCAGGGCCCCTGTTATACCCAGGACGTATGGGACGCAGGACCCCTGTTATACCCAGGACGCAGTAGACCCAGGGCCCCTGTTATACCCAGGACGTATGGGACGCAGGACCCCTGTTATACCCAGGACGCAGTAGACCCAGGACCCCTGTTATACCCAGGACGTAGTAGACCCAGGACCCCTGTTATACCCAGGACGCAGTAGACCCAGGACCCCTTTTATACCCAGGACGCAGTAGACCCAGGACCCCTGTTATACCCAGGACGTAGTAGACCCAGGACCCCTGTTATACCCAGGACGTAGTAGCACAGGGCCCCTGTTATACTCAGTGACGCAGTAGACCCAGGACCCCTGTTATACCCAGGACGTAGTAGACCCAGGACCCCTGTTATACCCAGGACGTATGGGACGCAGGACCCCTGTTATACCCAGGACGTAGTAGACCCAGGACCCCTGTTATACCCAGGACGTATGGGACGCAGGACCCCTGTTATACCCAGGACATTTGGGACGCAGGACCCCCGTTATACCCAGGACGCAGTAGACCCAGGACCCCTGTTATACCCAGGACGTAGTAGACCCAGGACCCCTGTTATACCCAGGACGTAGTAGACCCAGGACCCCTGTTATACCCAGGACGTATGGGACCCAGGACCCCTGTTATACCTAGGACGTATGGGACGCAGGACCCCTGTAATACCCAAGACGTATGGGACGCAGGACCCCTGTTATACCCAGGACGTATGGGACGCAGGACCCCTGTTATACCCAGGACGTAGTAGACCCAGGACTCCTGTTATACCCAGGACGTAGTAGACCCAGGACCCCTGTTATACCCAGGACGTATGGGACGCAGGACCTCTGTTATACCCAGGACGTATGGGACGCAGGACCCCTGTTATACCCAGTGACGCAGTAGACCCAGGACCCCTGTTATACCCAGGACGTATGGGACGCAGGACCCCTGTTATACCCAGTTACGCAGTAGACCCAGGGCCCCTGTTATACCCTGGACGTATGGGACGCAGGACCCCTGTTATACCCAGGACGTAGTAGACCCAGGGCCCCTGTTATACCCAGGACGCAGTAGACCCAGGACCCCTGTTATACCCAGGACGTATGGGACCCAGGACCCCTGTTATACCCAGGACGCAGTAGACCCAGGACCCCTGTTATACCCAGGACGTATGGGACGCAGGACCCCTGTTATACCCAGGACGCAGTAGACCCAGGACCCCCTGTTATACCCAGGACGTATGGGACCCAGGACCCCTGTTATACCCAGGACGTATGGGACGCAGGACCCTGTTATACCCAGTGACGCAGTAGACCCAGGACCCCTGTTATACCCAGGGCGTATGGGACCCAGGGCCCCTGTTATACCTAGTGACGCAGTAGACCCAGGGCCCCTGTTATACCCAGGACGTATGGGACGCAGGACCCCTGTTATACCCAGGACGCAGTAGACCCAGGGCCCCTGTTATACCCAGGACGTATGGGACGCAGGACCCCTGTTATACCCAGGACGCAGTAGACCCAGGACCCCTGTTATACCCAGGACGTAGTAGACCCAGGACCCCTGTTATACCCAGGACGCAGTAGACCCAGGACCCCTTTTATACCCAGGACGCAGTAGACCCAGGACCCCTGTTATACCCAGGACGTAGTAGACCCAGGACCCCTGTTATACCCAGGACGTAGTAGCACAGGGCCCCTGTTATACTCAGTGACGCAGTAGACCCAGGACCCCTGTTATACCCAGGACGTAGTAGACCCAGGACCCCTGTTATACCCAGGACGTATGGGACCCAGGGCCCCTGTTATACCCAGGACGTAGTAGACCCAGGACCCCTGTTATACCCAGGACGCAGTAGACCCAGGACCCCTGTTATACCCAGGACGCAGTAGACCCAGGACCCCTGTTATACCCAGGACGTATGGGACCCAGGACCCCTGTTATACCCAAGACGTATGGGACGCAGGACCCCTGTTATACCCAGGACGTATGGAACCCAGGACCCCTGTTATACCCAGGACGTATGGGACGCAGGACCCCTGTTATACCCAGGACGTAGTAGAACCAGGACCCCTGTTATACCCAGGACGTATGGGACGCAGGACCCCTGTTATACCCAGGACGTATGGGACGCAGGACCCCCGTTATACCCAGGACGCAGTAGACCAAGGGCCCCTGTTATACCCAGGACGTATGGGACGCAGAACCCCTGTTATACCCAGGACGTAGTAGACCCAGGACCACTGTTATACCCAGGACGTAGTAGACCCAGGACCCCTGTTATACCCAGGACGTAGTAGACCCAGGACCCCTGTTATACCCAGGACGTATGGGACGCAGGACCCCTGTTATACCCAGGACGTATGGGACCCAGGACCCCTGTTATACCCAGGACGTATGGGACGCAGCACCCCTGTTATACCCAGGACGTATGGGACCCAGGACCCCTGTTATACCCAGGACGTATGGGACACAGGACCCCTGTTATACCCCGGACGTATGGGACCCAGGACCCCTGTTATACCCAGGACGTATGGGACCCAGGACCCCTGTTATACCCAGGACGTATGGGACGCAGGACCCCTGTTATACCCAGGACGTATGGGACGCAGGACCCCTGTTATACCCAGGACGTAGTAGACCCAGGGCCCCTGTTATACCCAGGACGTATGGGACGCAGGACTCCTGTTATACCCAGGACGTATGGGACGCAGGACTCCTGTTATACCCAAGACGTATGGGACGCAGGACCCCTGTTATACCCAAGACGTATGGGACGCAGGACCCCTGTTATACCCAGGACGTAGTAGACCCAGGACCCCTGTTATTCCCAGGACGTATGGGACGCAGGACCCCTGTTATACCCAGGACATAGTAGACCCAGGGACCCTGTTATACCCAGGACGTGTGGGACGCAGGACTCCTGTTATACCCAGGACGTATGGGACGCAGGACTCCTGTTATACCCAGGACGTATGGGACGCAGGACTCCTGTTATACCCAGGACGTATGGGACGCAGGACTCCTGTTATACCCAGGACGTATGGGAGGCAGGACCCCTGTTATACCCAGGACGTATGGGACGCAGGACTCCTGTTATACCCAGGACGTAGTAGACCCAGGGCCCCTGTTATACTCAGTGACGCAGTAGACCCAGGACCCCTGTTATACCCAGGACGTAGTAGACCCAGGACCCCTGTTATACCCAGGACGTATGGGACGCAGGGCCCCTGTTATACCCAGGACGTATGGGACGCAGGACCCCTGTTATACCCAGGACGTAGTAGACCCAGGGCCCCTGTTATACCCAGTGACGCAGTAGACCCAGGACACCTGTTATGCCCAGGACGTATGGGCGCAGGACCCCTGTTATACCCGTGACGTATGGGACGCAGGACCCCTGTTTTACCCAGGACGTAGTAGACCCAGGGCCCCTGTTATACCCAGGACGTAGTAGACCCAGGACCCCTGTTATACCCCGGACGTATGGGACCCAGGGCCCCTGTTATACCCAGGACGTAGTAGACCGAGGACCCCTGTTATACTCAGGACGTAGTAGACCCAGGACCCCTGTTATACCCAGGACGTATGGGACGCAGGACCCCTGTTATACCCAGGGCGTATGGGACGCAGGACTCCTGTTATACCCAGGACGTATGGGAGGCAGGACCCCTGTTATACCCAGGACGTATGGGACGCAGGACCCCTGTTATACCCAGGACGTAGTAGACCCAGGGCCCCTGTTATACCCAGTGACGCAGTAGACCCAGGGGCCCTGTTATACCCAGGACGTATGGGACACAAGACCCCTGTTATACCCAGGACGTAGTAGACCCAGGACCCCTGTTATGCCCAGGACGTAGTAGACCCAGGACCCCTGTTATACCCAGGACGTAGTAGACCCAGGACCCCTGTTATACCCAGGACGTATGGGACGCAGGACCCCTGTTATACCCAGGACGTATGGGACGCAGGACCCCTGTTATACCCAGGACGTATGGGACGCAGGACCCCTGTTATACCCAGGACGTATGGGACGCAGGACCCCTGTTATACCCAGGACGTATGGGACGCAGGACCCCCGTTATATCCAGGACGCAGTAGACCCAGGGCCCCTGTTATACCCAGGACGTATGGGACGCAGCACCCCTGTTATACCCAGGACGTAGTAGACCCAGGACCCTGTTATACCCAGGACGTAGTATACCCAGGACCCCTGGTATACCCAGGACGTAGTAGCCAGGACCCCTGTTATACCCAGGACGTATGGGACGCAGGACCCCTGTTATACCCAGGACGTATGGGACCCAGGACCCCTGTTATACCCAGGACGTATGGGACGCAGGACCCCTGTTATACCCAGGACGTATGGGACCCAGGACCCCTGTTATACCCAGGACGTATGGGACGCAGGACCCCTGTTATACCCAGGACGTAGTAGACCCAGGGCCCCTGTTATACCCAGGATGTAGTAGACCCAGGACCCGTGTTATACCCAGGACGTATGGGGCGCAAGACCCCTGTTATAACCCAGGACGTAGTAGACCCAGGATCCCTGTTATACCCAGGACGCAGTAGACCCAGGACCCCTGTTATACCCAGGAAGTATGGGACGCAGGACCCCTGTTATACCCAGGACGTAGTAGACCCAGAACCCCTGTTATACCCAGGACGCAGTAGACTCAGGACCCCTGTTATACCCAGGACGTATGGGACGCAGGACCCTGTTATACCCAGGACGTAGTAGACCCAAGACCCCTGTTATACCCAGGACGTATGGGACCCAGGACCCCTTTTACACCCAGGACGTATGGGACGCAGGACCCCCGTTATACCCAGGACGTATGGGACGCAGGACCCCTGTTATACCCAGGACGTATGGGACGCAGGACCCCTGTTATACCCAGGACGTATGGGACGCAGGACACCTGTTATACCCAGGACATTTGGGACGCAGGACCCCCGTTATACCCAGGACGCAGTAGACCCAGGGCCCCTGTTATACCCAGGACGTATGTGACGCAGGACCCCTGTTATACCCAGGACGTATGGGACCCAGGACCCCTGTTATACCCAGGACGTATGGGACGCAGGACCCCTGTTATACCCAGAACGTATGGGACCCAGGACCCTTGTTATACCCAGAACGTATGGGACGCAGGACCCCTGTTATACCCAGGACGTATGGGACCCAGGACCCCTGTTATACCCAGGACGTATGGGACCCAGGACCCCTGTTATACCCAGGACGTATGGGACGCAGGACCCCTGTTATACCCAGGATGTATGGGACGCAGGACCCCTGTTATACCCAGGACGTAGTAGACCCAGGGCCCCTGTTATACCCAGTGACGCAGTAGACCCAGGGCCCCTGTTATACCCAGGACGTAGTAGACCCAGGACCCCTGTTATACCCAGGACGTAGTAGACCCAGGACCCCTGTTATACCCAGGACGTATGGGACGCAGGACCCCTGTTATACCCAGGACGTAGTAGACCCAGGACCCCTGCTATACCCAGGACGCAGTAGACCCAGGATCCCTGTTATACCCAGGACGTATGGGACGCAGGACCCCTGTTATACCCAGGACGTATGGGACGCAGGACCCCTGTTATACCCTTGACGTAGTAGAACCAGGACCCCTGTTATACCCAGGACGTATGGGACCCAGGACCCCTGTTATACCCAGGACGTATGGGACGCAGGACCCCTGTTATACCCAGGATGTATGGGACGCAGGACCCCTGTTATACCCAGGACGTAGTAGACCCAGGGCCCCTGTTATACCCAGTGACGCAGTAGACCCAGGGCCCCTGTTATACCCAGGACGTAGTAGACCCAGGACCCCTGTTATACCCAGGACGTAGTAGACCCAGGACCCCTGTTATACCCAGGACGTATGGGACGCAGGACCCCTGTTATACCCAGGACGTAGTAGACCCAGGACCCCTGCTATACCCAGGACGCAGTAGACCCAGGACCCCTGTTATACCCAGGACGTATGGGACCCAGGACCCCTGTTATACCCAGGACGCAGTAGACCCAGGACCACTGTTATACCCAGGACGTATGGGACGCAGGACCCCTGTTATACCCAGGACGCAGTAGACCCAGGACCCCTGTTATACCCAGGACGTATGGGACCCAGGACCCCTGTTATACCCAGGACGTATGGGACGCAGGACCCCTGTTATACCCAGTGACGCAGTAGACCCATGACCCCTGTTATACCCAGGACGTATGGGACCCAGGGCCCCTGTTATACCCAGTGACGCAGTAGACCCAGGGCACCTGTTATACCCAGGACGTATGGGACGCATCACCCCTGTTATACCCAGGACGCAGTAGACCCAGGGCCCCTGTTATACCCAGGACGTATGGGACGCAGGACCCCTGTTATACCCAGGACGCAGTAGACCCAGGACCCCTGTTATACCCAGGACGTAGTAGACCCAGGACCCCTGTTATACCCAGGACGCAGTAGACCCAGGACCCCTGTTATACCCAGGACGCAGTAGACCCAGGACCCCTGTTATACCCAGGACGTAGTAGACCAAGGACCCCTGTTATACCCAGGACGTAGTAGACACAGGGCCCCTGTTATACTCAGTGACGCAGTAGACCCAGGACCCCTGTTATACCCAGGACGTAGTAGACCCAGGACCCCTGTTATACCCAGGACGTATGGGACCCAGGGCCCATGTTATACCCAGGACGTAGTAGACCCAGGACCCCTGTTATACCCAGGACGCAGTAGACCCAGGACCCCTGTTATACCCAGGACGCAGTAGACCCAGGACCCCTGTTATACCCAGGACGTATGGGACCCAGGACCCCTGTTATACCCAGGACGTATGGGACGCAGGACCCCTGTTATACCCAGGACGTATGGGACCCAGGACCCCTGTTATACCCAGAACGTATGGGACGCAGGACCCCTGTTATACCCAGGACGTAGTAGACCCAGGACCCCTGTTATACCCAGGGCGTGTGGGACGCAGGACCCCTGTTATACCCAGGACGTAGTAGACCCAGGGCCCCTGTTATACCCAAGACGTATGGGACGCAGGACCCCTGTTATACCCAGGACGTAGTAGACCCAGGACCCCTGTTATACCCAGGACGTAGTAGACCAAGGACCCCTGTTATACCCAGGACGTATGGGACGCAGGACCCCTGTTATACCCAGGACGCAGTAGACCCAGGATCCCTGATATACCCAGGACGTATGGGACGCAGGACCCCTGTTATGCCCAGGACGTAGTAGACCCAGGACCCCTGTTATACCCAGGACGCAGTAGACCCAGGACCCCTGTTATACCTAGGACGTATGGGACGCAGGACCCCTGTTATACCCAAGACGTATGGGACGCAGGACCACTGTTATACCCAGGACGTAGTAGACCCAGGACCTATGCTATACCCAGGACGTATGGGACCCAGGACCCCTGTTATTCCCAGGACGTATGGGACGCAGGACCCCTGTTATACCCAGGACGTATGGGACACAGGACCCCTGTTATACCCAGGACGCAGTAGACCCAGGACCCCTGTTATACCCAGGACGTATGGGACGCAGGACCCCTGTTATACCCAGGACGTATGGGACGCAGGACCCCTGTTATACCCAGGACGTAGTAGACCCAGGACCCCTGTTATACCCAGGACGTATGGGACGCAGGACCCCTGTTATACCCAGGACGTAGTAGACCCAGGACCCCTGTTATACCCAGGACGTATGGGACGCAGGACCCCTGTTATACCCAGGACGCAGTAGACCCAGGACCCCTGTTATACCCAGGACGTAGTAGACCCAGGACCCCTGTTATACCCAGGACGCAGTAGACCCAGGACCCCTGTTATACCCAGGACGCAGTAGACCCAGGACCCCTGTTATACCCAGGACGTAGTAGACCCAGGACCCCTGTTATACCCAGGACGTAGTAGCACAGGGCCCCTGTTATACTCAGTGACGCAGTAGACCCAGGACCCCTGTTATACCCAGGACGTAGTAGACCCAGGACCCCTGTTATACCCAGGACGTATGGGACCCAGGGCCCCTGTTATACCCAGGACGTAGTAGACCCAGGACCCCTGTTATACCCAGGACGCAGTAGACCCAGGACCCCTGTTATACCCAGGACGCAGTAGACCCAGGACCCCTGTTATACCCAGGACGTATGGGACCCAGGACCCCTGTTATACCCAAGACGTATGGGACGCAGGACCCCTGTTATACCCAGGACGTATGGAACCCAGGACCCCTGTTATACCCAGGACGTATGGGACGCAGGACCCCTGTTATACCCAGGACGTAGTAGAACCAGGACCCCTGTTATACCCAGGACGTATGGGACGCAGGACCCCTGTTATACCCAGGACGTATGGGACGCAGGACCCCCGTTATACCCAGGACGCAGTAGACCCAGGGCCCCTGTTATACCCAGGACGTATGGGACGCAGAACCCCTGTTATACCCAGGACGTAGTAGACCCAGGACCACTGTTATACCCAGGACGTAGTAGACCCAGGACCCCTGTTATACCCAGGACGTAGTAGACCCAGGACCCCTGTTATACCCAGGACGTATGGGACGCAGGACCCCTGTTATACCCAGGACGTATGGGACCCAGGACCCCTGTTATACCCAGGACGTATGGGACGCAGCACCCCTGTTATACCCAGGACGTATGGGACCCAGGACCCCTGTTATACCCAGGACGTATGGGACACAGGACCCCTGTTATACCCCGGACGTATGGGACCCAGGACCCCTGTTATACCCAGGACGTATGGGACCCAGGACCCCTGTTATACCCAGGACGTATGGGACGCAGGACCCCTGTTATACCCAGGACGTATGGGACGCAGGACCCCTGTTATACCCAGGACGTAGTAGACCCAGGGCCCCTGTTATACCCAGGACGTATGGGACGCAGGACTCCTGTTATACCCAGGACGTATGGGACGCAGGACTCCTGTTATACCCAAGACGTATGGGACGCAGGACCCCTGTTATACCCAAGACGTATGGGACGCAGGACCCCTGTTATACCCAGGACGTAGTAGACCCAGGACCCCTGTTATTCCCAGGACGTATGGGACGCAGGACCCCTGTTATACCCAGGACATAGTAGACCCAGGGACCCTGTTATACCCAGGACGTGTGGGACGCAGGACTCCTGTTATACCCAGGACGTATGGGACGCAGGACTCCTGTTATACCCAGGACGTATGGGACGCAGGACTCCTGTTATACCCAGGACGTATGGGACGCAGGACTCCTGTTATACCCAGGACGTATGGGAGGCAGGACCCCTGTTATACCCAGGACGTATGGGACGCAGGACTCCTGTTATACCCAGGACGTAGTAGACCCAGGGCCCCTGTTATACTCAGTGACGCAGTAGACCCAGGACCCCTGTTATACCCAGGACGTAGTAGACCCAGGACCCCTGTTATACCCAGGACGTATGGGACGCAGGGCCCCTGTTATACCCAGGACGTATGGGACGCAGGACCCCTGTTATACCCAGGACGTAGTAGACCCAGGGCCCCTGTTATACCCAGTGACGCAGTAGACCCAGGACACCTGTTATGCCCAGGACGTATGGGCGCAGGACCCCTGATATACCCGTGACGTATGGGACGCAGGACCCCTGTTTTACCCAGGACGTAGTAGACCCAGGGCCCCTGTTATACCCAGGACGTAGTAGACCCAGGACCCCTGTTATACCCCGGACGTATGGGACCCAGGGCCCCTGTTATACCCAGGACGTAGTAGACCGAGGACCCCTGTTATACTCAGGACGTAGTAGACCCAGGACCCCTGTTATACCCAGGACGTATGGGACGCAGGACCCCTGTTATACCCAGGGCGTATGGGACGCAGGACTCCTGTTATACCCAGGACGTATGGGAGGCAGGACCCCTGTTATACCCAGGACGTATGGGACGCAGGACCCCTGTTATACCCAGGACGTAGTAGACCCAGGGCCCCTGTTATACCCAGTGACGCAGTAGACCCAGGGGCCCTGTTATACCCAGGACGTATGGGACACAAGACCCCTGTTATACCCAGGACGTAGTAGACCCAGGACCCCTGTTATGCCCAGGACGTAGTAGACCCAGGACCCCTGTTATACCCAGGACGTAGTAGACCCAGGACCCCTGTTATACCCAGGACGTATGGGACGCAGGACCCCTGTTATACCCAGGACGTATGGGACGCAGGACCCCTGTTATACCCAGGACGTATGGGACGCAGGACCCCTGTTATACCCAGGACGTATGGGACGCAGGACCCCTGTTATACCCAGGACGTATGGGACGCAGGACCCCCGTTATATCCAGGACGCAGTAGACCCAGGGCCCCTGTTATACCCAGGACGTATGGGACGCAGCACCCCTGTTATACCCAGGACGTAGTAGACCCAGGACCCTGTTATACCCAGGACGTAGTAGACCCAGGACCCCTGGTATACCCAGGACGTAGTAGCCAGGACCCCTGTTATACCCAGGACGTATGGGACGCAGGACCCCTGTTATACCCAGGACGTATGGGACCCAGGACCCCTGTTATACCCAGGACGTATGGGACGCAGGACCCCTGTTATACCCAGGACGTATGGGACCCAGGACCCCTGTTATACCCAGGACGTATGGGACGCAGGACCCCTGTTATACCCAGGACGTAGTAGACCCAGGGCCCCTGTTATACCCAGGATGTAGTAGACCCAGGACCCCTGTTATACCCAGGACGTATGAGGCGCAAGACCCCTGTTATAACCCAGGACCTAGTAGACCCAGGATCCCTGTTATACCCAGGACGCAGTAGACCCAGGACCCCTGTTATACCCAGGACGTATGGGACGCAGGACCCCTGTTATACCCAGGACGTAGTAGACCCAGAACCCCTGTTATACCCAGGACGCAGTAGACTCAGGACCCCTGTTATACCCAGGACGTATGGGACGCAGGACCCTGTTATACCCAGGACGTAGTAGACCCAAGACCCCTGTTATACCCAGGACGTATGGGACCCAGGACCCTTTTTATACCCAGGACGTATGGGACGCAGGACCCCCGTTATACCCAGGACGTATGGGACGCAGGACCCCTGTTATACCCAGGACGTATGGGACGCAGGACCCCTGTTATACCCAGGACGTATGGGACGCAGGACCCCTGTTATACCCAGGACATTTGGGACGCAGGACCCCCGTTATACCCAGGACGCAGTAGACCCAGGACCCCTGTTATACCCAGGACGTATGTGACGCAGGACCCCTGTTATACCCAGGACGTATGGGACCCAGGACCCCTGTTATACCCAGGACGTATGGGACGCAGGACCCCTGTTATACCCAGAACGTATGGGACCCAGGACCCTTGTTATACCCAGAACGTATGGGACGCAGGACCCCTGTTATACCCAGGACGTATGGGACCCAGGACCCCTGTTATACCCAGGACGTATGGGACCCAGGACCCCTGTTATACCCAGGACGTATGGGACGCAGGACCCCTGTTATACCCAGGATGTATGGGACGCAGGACCCCTGTTATACCCAGGACGTAGTAGACCCAGGGCCCCTGTTATACCCAGTGACGCAGTAGACCCAGGGCCCCTGTTATACCCAGGACGTAGTAGACCCAGGACCCCTGTTATACCCAGGACGTAGTAGACCCAGGACCCCTGTTATACCCAGGACGTATGGGACGCAGGACCCCTGTTATACCCAGGACGTAGTAGACCCAGGACCCCTGCTATACCCAGGACGCAGTAGACCCAGGACCCCTGTTATACCCAGGACGTATGGGACGCAGGACCCCTGTTATACCCAGGACGTATGGGACGCAGGACCCCTGTTATACCCTTGACGTAGTAGAACCAGGACCCCTGTTATACCCAGGACGTATGGGACCCAGGACCCCTGTTATACCCAGGACGTATGGGACGCAGGACCCCTGTTATACCCAGGATGTATGGGACGCAGGACCCCTGTTATACCCAGGACGTAGTAGACCCAGGGCCCCTGTTATACCCAGTGACGCAGTAGACCCAGGGCCCCTGTTATACCCAGGACGTAGTAGACCCAGGACCCCTGTTATACCCAGGACGTAGTAGACCCAGGACCCCTGTTATACCCAGGACGTATGGGACGCAGGACCCCTGTTATACCCAGGACGTAGTAGACCCAGGACCCCTGCTATACCCAGGACGCAGTAGACCCAGGACCCCTGTTATACCCAGGACGTATGGGACCCAGGACCCCTGTTATACCCAGGACGCAGTAGACCCAGGACCACTGTTATACCCAGGACGTATGGGACGCAGGACCCCTGTTATACCCAGGACGCAGTAGACCCAGGACCCCTGTTATACCCAGGACGTATGGGACCCAGGACCCCTGTTATACCCAGGACGTATGGGACGCAGGACCCCTGTTATACCCAGTGACGCAGTAGACCCATGACCCCTGTTATACCCAGGACGTATGGGACCCAGGGCCCCTGTTATACCCAGTGACGCAGTAGACCCAGGGCACCTGCTATACCCAGGACGTATGGGACGCAGGACCCCTGTTATACCCAGGACGCAGTAGAACCAGGGCCCCTGTTATACCCAGGACGTATGGGACGCAGGACCCCTGTTATACCCAGGACGCAGTAGACCCAGGACCCCTGTTATACCCAGGACGTAGTAGACCCAGGACCCCTGTTATACCCAGGACGCAGTAGACCCAGGACCCCTGTTATACCCAGGACGCAGTAGACCCAGGACCCCTGTTATACCCAGGACGTAGTAGACCAAGGACCCCTGTTATACCCAGGACGTAGTAGACACAGGGCCCCTGTTATACTCAGTGACGCAGTAGACCCAGGACCCCTGTTATACCCAGGACGTAGTAGACCCAGGACCCCTGTTATACCCAGGACGTATGGGACCCAGGGCCCATGTTATACCCAGGACGTAGTAGACCCAGGACCCCTGTTATACCCAGGACGCAGTAGACCCAGGACCCCTGTTATACCCAGGACGCAGTAGACCCAGGACCCCTGTTATACCCAGGACGTATGGGACCCAGGACTCCTGTTATACCCAGGACGTATGGGACGCAGGACCCCTGTTATACCCAGGACGTATGGGACCCAGGACCCCTGTTATACCCAGGACGTATGGGATGCAGGACCCCTGTTATACCCAGGACGTAGTAGACCCAGGACCCCTGTTATACCCAGGGCGTGTGGGACGCAGGACCCCTGTTATACCCAGGACGTAGTAGACCCAGGGCCCCTGTTATACCCAAGACGTATGGGACGCAGGACCCCTGTTATACCCAGGACGTAGTAGACCCAGGACCCCTGTTATACCCAGGACGTAGTAGACCAAGGACCCCTGTTATACCCAGGACGTATGGAACGCAGGACCCCTGTTATACCCAGGACGCAGTAGACCCAGGATCCCTGATATACCCAGGACGTATGGGACGCAGGACCCCTGTTATGCCCAGGACGTAGTAGACCCAGGACCCCTGTTATACCCAGGACGCAGTAGACCCAGGACCCCTGTTATACCTAGGACGTATGGGACGCAGGACCCCTGTTATACCCAAGACGTATGGGACGCAGGACCACTGTTATACCCAGGACGTAGTAGACCCAGGACCTATGTTATACCCAGGACGTATGGGACCCAGGACCCCTGTTATACCCAGGACGTATGGGACGCAGGACCCCTGTTATACCCAGGACGTATGGGACACAGGACCCCTGTTATACCCAGGACGCAGTAGACCCAGGACCCCTGTTATACCCAGGACGTATGGGACGCAGGACCCCTGTTATACCCAGGACGTATGGGACGCAGGACCCCTGTTATACCCAGGACGTAGTAGACCCAGGACCCCTGTTATACCCAGGACGTATGGGACGCAGGACCCCTGTTATACCCAGGACGTAGTAGATCCAGGACCCCTGTTATACCCAGGACGTATGGGACGCAGGACCCCTGTTATACCCAGGACATTTGGGACGCAGGACCCCGTTATACCCAGGACGCAGTAGACCCAGGACCCCTGTTATACCCAGGACGTAGTAGACCCAGGACCCCTGTTATACCCAGGACGTAGTAGACCCAGGACCCCTGTTATACCCAGGACGTATGGGACCCAGGACCCCTGTTATACCTAGGACGTATGGGACGCAGGACCCCTGTAATACCCAAGACGTATGGGACGCAGGACCCCTGTTATACCCAGGACGTATGGGACGCAGGACCCCTGTTATACCCAGGACGTAGTAGACCCAGGACCCCTGTTATACCCAGGACGTAGTAGACCCAGGGCCACTGTTATACCCAGTGACGCAGTAGACTCAGGACCCCTGTTATACCCAGGACGTATGGGACGCAGGACTCCTGTTATACCCAGGGCGTATGGGACGCAGGGCCCCTGTTATACCCAGGACGTAGTAGACCCAGGGCCCCTGTTATACCCAGTGACGCAGTAGACCCAAGGGCCTTGTTATACCCAGGACGTATGGGACGCAAGACCCCTGTTATACCCAGGACGTAGTAGACCCAGGACCCTTGTTATGCCCAGGACGTAGTAGACCCAGGACCCCTGTTATACCCAGGACGTAGTAGACCCAGGACCCCTGTTATACCCAGGACGTATGGGACGCAGGACCCCTGTTATACCCAGGACGTAGTAGACCCAGGACCCCTGTTATACCCAGGACGTATGGGACCCAGGACCCCTATTATACCCAAGACGTATGGGACCCAGGACCCCTGTTATACCCAGTGACGCAGTAGACCCAGGACCCCTGTTATACCCAGGACATAGTAGACCCAGGACCCCTGTTATACCCAAGACGCAGTAGACCCAGGACCCCTGTTATACCCAGGACGTATGGGACCCAGGACCCCTGTTATACCCAGTGACGCAGTAGACCCAGGACCCCTGTTATACCCAGGACGTATGGGACGCAGGACCCCATGTTATACCCAGGACGTAGTAGACCCAGGACCCCTGTTATACCCAGGATGTAGTAGACCCAGGTCCCCTGTTATACCCAGGACGCAGTAGACCCAGGACCCCTGTTATACCCAGGACATAGTAGACCCAGGACCCCTGTTATACCCAGGACGTATGGGACCCAGGACCCCTGTTATACCCAAGACATATGGGACCCAGGACCCCTTTTATACCCATTGACGCAGTAGACCCAGGACCCCTGTTATACCCAGGACGTAGTAGACCCAGGACCCCTGTTATACCCAAGACGCAGTAGACCCAGGACCCCTGTTATACCCAGGATGTAGTAGACCCAGGACCCCTGTTATACCCAGGACGTAGTAGACCCAGGACCCCTGTTATACCCAGGATGTAGTAGACCCAGGTCCCCTGTTATACCCAGGACGCAGTAGACCCAGGACCCCTGTTATACCCAGGATGTAGTAGACCCAGGTCCCCTGTTATACCCGGACGTATGGGACGCAGGACCCCTGTTATACCCAGGACGTATGGGACGCAGGACCCCTGTTATACCCAGTGACGCAGTAGACCCAGGACCCCTGTTATACCCAGGACGTATGGGACGCAGGACCTCTGTTATACCCAGGACGTATGGGACGCAGGACCCCTGTTATACCCAGTGACGCAGTAGACCCAGGACCCCTGTTATACCCAGGACGTATGGGACGCAGGACCCCTGTTATACCCAGTTACGCAGTAGACCCAGGGCCCCTGTTATACCCAGGACGTATGGGACGCAGGACCCCTGTTATACCCAGGACGTAGTAGACCCAGGGCCCCTGTTATACCCAGGACGCAGTAGACCCAGGACCCCTGTTATACCCAGGACGTATGGGACCCAGGACCCCTGTTAAACCCAGGACGCAGTAGACCCAGGACCCCTGTTATACCCAGGACGTATGGGACGCAGGACCCCTGTTATACCCAGGACGCAGTAGACCCAGGACCCCTGTTATACCCAGGACGTATGGGACCCAGGACCCCTGTTATACCCAGGACGTATGGGACGCAGGACCCCTGTTATACCCAGTGACGCAGTAGACCCAGGACCCCTGTTATACCCAGGGCGTATGGGACCCAGGGCCCCTGTTATACCTAGTGACGCAGTAGACCCAGGGCCCCTGTTATACCCAGGACGTATGGGACGCAGGACCCCTGTTATACCCAGGACGCAGTAGACCCAGGGCCCCTGTTATACCCAGGACGTATGGGACGCAGGACCCCTGTTATACCCAGGACGCAGTAGACCCAGGACCCCTGTTATACCCAGGACGTAGTAGACCCAGGACCCCTGTTATACCCAGGACGCAGTAGAACCAGGACCCCTGTTATACCCAGGACGCAGTAGACCCAGGACCCCTGTTATACCCAGGACGTAGTAGACCCAGGACCCCTGTTATACCCAGGACGTAGTAGCACAGGGCCCCTGTTATACTCAGTGACACAGTAGACCCAGGACCCCTGTTATACCCAGGACGTAGTAGACCCAGGACCCCTGTTATACCCAGGACGTATGGGACCCAGGGCCCCTGTTATACCCAGGACGTAGTAGACCCAGGACCCCTGTTATACCCAGGACGCAGTAGACCCAGGACCCCTGTTATACCCAGGACGCAGTAGACCCAGGACCCCTGTTATACCCAGGACGTATGGGACCCAGGACCCCTGTTATACCCAAGACGTATGGGACGCAGGACCCCTGTTATACCCAGGACGTATGGAACCCAGGACCCCTGTTATACCCAGGACGTATGGGACGCAGGACCCCTGTTATACCCAGGACGTAGTAGAACCAGGACCCCTGTTATACCCAGGACGTATGGGACGCAGGACCCCTGTTATACCCAGGACGTATGGGACGCAGGACCCCCGTTATACCCAGGACGCAGTAGACCTAGGGCCCCTGTTATACCCAGGACGTATGGGACGCAGAACCCCTGTTATACCCAGGACGTAGTAGACCCAGGACCACTGTTATACCCAGGACGTAGTAGACCCAGGACCCCTGTTATACCCAGGACGTAGTAGACCCAGGACCCCTGTTATACCCAGGACGTATGGGACGCAGGACCCCTGTTATACCCAGGACGTATGGGACCCAGGACCCCTGTTATACCCAGGACGCATGGGACGCAGCACCCCTGTTATACCCAGGACGTATGGGACCCAGGACCCCTGTTATACCCAGGACGTATGGGACACAGGACCCCTGTTATACCCCGGACGTATGGGACCCAGGACCCCTGTTATACCCAGGACGTATGGGACCCAGGACCCCTGTTATACCCAGGACGTATGGGACGCAGGACCCCTGTTATACCCAGGACGTATGGGACGCAGGACCCCTGTTATACCCAGGACGTAGTAGACCCAGGGCCCCTGTTATACCCAGGACGTATGGGACGCAGGACTCCTGTTATACCCAGGACGTATGGGACGCAGGACTCCTGTTATACCCAAGACGTATGGGACGCAGGACCCCTGTTATACCCAAGACGTATGGGACGCAGGACCCCTGTTATACCCAGGACGTAGTAGACCCAGGACCCCTGTTATTCCCAGGACGTATGGGACGCAGGACCCCTGTTATACCCAGGACATAGTAGACCCAGGGACCCTGTTATACCCAGGACGTGTGGGACGCAGGACTCCTGTTATACCCAGGACGTATGGGACGCAGGACTCCTGTTATACCCAGGACGTATGGGACGCAGGACTCCTGTTATACCCAGGACGTATGGGACGCAGGACTCCTGTTATACCCAAGACGTATGGGACGCAGGACCCCTGTTATACCCAAGACGTATGGGACGCAGGACCCCTGTTATACCCAGGACGTAGTAGACCCAGGACCCCTGTTATTCCCAGGACGTATGGGACGCAGGACCCCTGTTATACCCAGGACATAGTAGACCCAGGGACCCTGTTATACCCAGGACGTGTGGGACGCAGGACTCCTGTTATACCCAGGACGTATGGGACGCAGGACTCTTGTTATACCCAGGACGTATGGGACGCAGGACTCCTGTTATACCCAGGACGTATGGGACGCAGGACTCCTGTTATACCCAGGACGTATGGGAGGCAGGACCCCTGTTATACCCAGGACGTATGGGACGCAGGACTCCTGTTATACCCAGGACGTAGTAGACCCAGGGCCCCTGTTATACTCAGTGACGCAGTAGACCCAGGACCCCTGTTATACCCAGGACGTAGTAGACCCAGGACCCCTGTTATACCCAGGACGTATGGGACGCAGGGCCCCTGTTATACCCAGGACGTATGGGACGCAGGACCCCTGTTATACCCAGGACGTAGTAGACCCAGGGCCCCTGTTATACCCAGTGACGCAGTAGACCCAGGACACCTGTTATGCCCAGGACGTATGGGCGCAGGACCCCTGTTATTCCCGTGACGTATGGGACGCAGGACCCCTGTTTTACCCAGGACGTAGTAGACCCATGGCCCCTGTTATACCCAGGACGTAGTAGACCCAGGACCCCTGTTATACCCCGGACGTATGGGACCCAGGGCCCCTGTTATACCAAGGACGTAGTAGACCGAGGACCCCTGTTACACTCAGGACGTAGTAGACCCAGGACCCCTGTTATACCCAGGACGTATAACAGGGGTCCGCAGGACCCCTGTTATACCCAGGGCGTATGGGACGCAGGACTCCTGTTATACCCAGGACGTATGGGAGGCAGGACCCCTGTTATACCCAGGACGTATGGGACGCAGGACCCCTGTTATACCCAGGACGTAGTAGACCCAGGGCCCCTGTTATACCCAGTGACGCAGTAGACCCAGGGGCCCTGTTATACCCAGGACGTATGGGACACAAGACCCCTGTTATACCCAGGACGTAGTAGACCCAGGACCCCTGTTATGCCCAGGACGTAGTAGACCCAGGACCCCTGTTATACCCAGGACGTAGTAGACCCAGGACCCCTGTTATACCCAGGACGTATGGGACGCAGGACCCCTGTTATACCCAGGACGTATGGGACGCAGGACCCCTGTTATACCCAGGACGTATGGGACGCAGGACCCCTGTTATACCCAGGACGTATGGGACGCAGGACCCCTGTTATACCCAGGACGTATGGGACGCAGGACCCCCGTTATATCCAGGACGCAGTAGACCCAGGGCCCCTGTTATACCCAGGACGTATGGGACGCAGCACCCCTGTTATACCCAGGACGTAGTAGACCCAGGACCCTGTTATACCCAGGACGTAGTAGACCCAGGACCCCTGGTATACCCAGGACGTAGTAGCCAGGACCCCTGTTATACCCAGGACGTATGGCACGCAGGACCCCTGTTATACCCAGGACGTATGGGACCCAGGACCCCTGTTATACCCAGGACGTATGGGACGCAGGACCCCTGTTATACCCAGGACGTATGGGACCCAGGACCCCTGTTATACCCAGGACGTATGGGACGCAGGACCCCTGTTATACCCAGGACGTAGTAGACCCAGGGCCCCTGTTATACCCAGGATGTAGTAGACCCAGGACCCCTGTTATACCCAGGACGTATGGGGCGCAAGACCCCTGTTATAACCCAGGACGTAGTAGACCCAGGATCCCTGTTATACCCAGGACGCAGTAGACCCAGGACCCCTGTTATACCCAGGACGTATGGGACGCAGGACCCCTGTTATACCCAGGACGTAGTAGACCCAGAACCCCTGTTATACCCAGGACGCAGTAGACTCAGGACCCCTGTTATACCCAGGACGTATGGGACGCAGGACCCTGTTATACCCAGGACGTAGTAGACCCAAGACCCCTGTTATACCCAGGACGTATGGGACCCAGGACCCCTTTTATACCCAGGACGTATGGGACGCAGGACCCCCGTTATACCCAGGACGTATGGGACGCAGGACCCCTGTTATACCCAGGACGTATGGGACGCAGGACCCCTGTTATACCCAGGACGTATGGGACGCAGGACCCCTGTTATACCCAGGACATTTGGGACGCAGGACCCCCGTTATACCCAGGACGCAGTAGACCCAGGGCCCCTGTTATACCCAGGACGTATGTGACGCAGGACCCCTGTTATACCCAGGACGTATGGGACCCAGGACCCCTGTTATACCCAGGACGTATGGGACGCAGGACCCCTGTTATACCCAGAACGTATGGGACCCAGGACCCTTGTTATACCCAGAACGTATGGGACGCAGGACCCCTGTTATACCCAGGACGTATGGGACCCAGGACCCCTGTTATACCCAGGACGTATGGGACCCAGGACCCCTGTTATACCCAGGACGTATGGGACGCAGGACCCCTGTTATACCCAGGATGTATGGGACGCAGGACCCCTGTTATACCCAGGACGTAGTAGACCCAGGGCCCCTGTTATACCCAGTGACGCAGTAGACCCAGGGCCCCTGTTATACCCAGGACGTAGTAGACCCAGGACCCCTGTTATACCCAGGACGTAGTAGACCCAGGACCCCTGTTATACCCAGGACGTATGGGACGCAGGACCCCTGTTATACCCAGGACGTAGTAGACCCAGGACCCCTTCTATACCCAGGACGCAGTAGACCCAGGACCCCTGTTATACCCAGGACGTATGGGACGCAGGACCCCTGTTATACCCAGGACGCAGTAGACCCAGGACCCCTGTTATACCCAGGACGCAGTAGACCCAGGACCCCTGTTATACCCAGGACGCAGTAGACCCAGGACCCCTGTTATACCCAGGACGTAGTAGACCAAGGACCCCTGTTATACCCAGGACGTAGTAGACACAGGGCCCCTGTTATACTCAGTGACGCAGTAGACCCAGGACCCCTGTTATACCCAGGACGTAGTAGACCCAGGACCCCTGTTATACCCAGGACGTATGGGACCCAGGGCCCATGTTATACCCAGGACGTAGTAGACCCAGGACCCCTGTTATACCCAGGACGCAGTAGACCCAGGACCCCTGTTATACCCAGGACGCAGTAGACCCAGGACCCCTGTTATACCCAGGACGTATGGGACCCAGGACCCCTGTTATACCCAGGACGTATGGGACGCAGGACCCCTGTTATACCCAGGACGTATGGGACCCAGGACCCCTGTTATACCCAGGACGTATGGGACGCAGGACCCCTGTTATACCCAGGACGTAGTAGACCCAGGACCCCTGTTATACCCAGGGCGTGTGGGACGCAGGACCCCTGTTATACCCAGGACGTAGTAGACCCAGGGCCCCTGTTATACCCAAGACGTATGGGACGCAGGACCCCTGTTATACCCAGGACGTAGTAGACCCAGGACCCCTGTTATACCCAGGACGTAGTAGACCAAGGACCCCTGTTATACCCAGGACGTATGGGACGCAGGACCCCTGTTATACCCAGGACGCAGTAGACCCAGGATCCCTGATATACCCAGGACGTATGGGACGCAGGACCCCTGTTATGCCCAGGACGTAGTAGACCCAGGACCCCTGTTATACCCAGGTCGCAGTAGACCCAGGACCCCTGTTATACCTAGGACGTATGGGACGCAGGACCCCTGTTATACCCAAGACGTATGGGACGCAGGACCACTGTTATACCCAGGACGTAGTAGACCCAGGACCTATGTTATACCCAGGACGTATGGGACCCAGGACCCCTGTTATACCCAGGACGTATGGGACGCAGGACCCCTGTTATACCCAGGACGTATGGGACACAGGACCCCTGTTATACCCAGGACGCAGTAGACCCAGGACCCCTGTTATACCCAGGACG
This sequence comes from Chirona hameri, assembly GCA_036785665.1. NCBI lineage: Eukaryota > Metazoa > Arthropoda > Thecostraca > Balanomorpha > Balanidae > Chirona > Chirona hameri. The sequence continues at coordinate 50,552 of JAXIVJ010002218.1, forward strand.
TATGGGACGCAGGACCCCTGTTATACCCAGGACGTATGGGACGCAGGACCCCTGTTATACCCAGGACGTAGTAGACCCAGGACCCCTGTTATACCCAGGACGTATGGGACGCAGGACCCCTGTTATACCCAGGACGTAGTAGACCCAGGACCCCTGTTATACCCAGGACGTATGGGACGCAGGACCCCTGTTATACCCAGGACATTTGGGACGCAGGACCCCCGTTATACCCAGGACGCAGTAGACCCAGGACCCCTGTTATACCCAGGACGTAGTAGACCCAGGACCCCTGTTATACCCAGGACGTAGTAGACCCAGGACCCCTGTTATACCCAGGACGTATGGGACCCAGGACCCCTGTTATACCTAGGACGTATGGGACGCAGGACCCCTGTAATACCCAAGACGTATGGGACGCAGGACCCCTGTTATACCCAGGACGTATGGGACGCAGGACCCCTGTTATACCCAGGACGTAGTAGACCCAGGACCCCTGTTATACCCAGGACGTAGTAGACCCAGGGCCACTGTTATACCCAGTGACGCAGTAGACTCAGGACCCCTGTTATACCCAGGACGTATGGGACGCAGGACCCCTGTTATACCCAGGGCGTATGGGACGCAGGGCCCCTGTTATACCCAGGACGTAGTAGACCCAGGGCCCCTGTTATACCCAGTGACGCAGTAGACCCAAGGGCCTTGTTATACCCAGGACGTATGGGACGCAAGACCCCTGTTATACCCAGGACGTAGTAGACCCAGGACCCTTGTTATGCCCAGGACGTAGTAGACCCAGGACCCCTGTTATACCCAGGACGTAGTAGACCCAGGACCCCTGTTATACCCAGGACGTATGGGACGCAGGACCCCTGTTATACCCAGGACGTAGTAGACCCAGGACCCCTGTTATACCCAGGACGTATGGGACCCAGGACCCCTATTATACCCAAGACGTATGGGACCCAGGACCCCTGTTATACCCAGTGACGCAGTAGACCCAGGACCCCTGTTATACCCAGGACATAGTAGATCCAGGACCCCTGTTATACCCAAGACGCAGTAGACCCAGGACCCCTGTTATACCCAGGACGTATGGGACCCAGGACCCCTGTTATACCCAGTGACGCAGTAGACCCAGGACCCCTGTTATACCCAGGACGTATGGGACGCAGGACCCCATGTTATACCCAGGACGTAGTAGACCCAGGACCCCTGTTATACCCAGGATGTAGTAGACCCAGGTCCCCTGTTATACCCAGGACGCAGTAGACCCAGGACCCCTGTTATACCCAGGACATAGTAGACCCAGGACCCCTGTTATACCCAGGACGTATGGGACCCAGGACCCCTGTTATACCCAAGACATATGGGACCCAGGACCCCTTTTATACCCATTGACGCAGTAGACCCAGGACCCCTGTTATACCCAGGACGTAGTAGACCCAGGACCCCTGTTATACCCAAGACGCAGTAGACCCAGGACCCCTGTTATACCCAGGATGTAGTAGACCCAGGACCCCTGTTATACCCAGGACGTAGTAGACCCAGGACCCCTGTTATACCCAGGATGTAGTAGACCCAGGTCCCCTGTTATACCCAGGACGCAGTAGACCCAGGACCCCTGTTATACCCAGGATGTAGTAGACCCAGGTCCCCTGTTATACCCGGACGTATGGGACGCAGGACCCCTGTTATACCCAGGACGTATGGGACGCAGGACCCCTGTTATACCCAGTGACGCAGTAGACCCAGGACCCCTGTTATACCCAGGACGTATGGGACGCAGGACCTCTGTTATACCCAGGACGTATGGGACGCAGGACCCCTGTTATACCCAGTGACGCAGTAGACCCAGGACCCCTGTTATACCCAGGACGTATGGGACGCAGGACCCCTGTTATACCCAGTTACGCAGTAGACCCAGGGCCCCTGTTATACCCAGGACGTATGGGACGCAGGACCCCTGTTATACCCAGGACGTAGTAGACCCAGGGCCCCTGTTATACCCAGGACGCAGTAGACCCAGGACCCCTGTTATACCCAGGACGTATGGGACCCAGGACCCCTGTTATACCCAGGACGCAGTAGACCCAGGACCCCTGTTATACCCAGGACGTATGGGACGCAGGACCCCTGTTATACCCAGGACGCAGTAGACCCAGGACCCCTGTTATACCCAGGACGTATGGGACCCAGGACCCCTGTTATACCCAGGACGTATGGGACGCAGGACCCCTGTTATACCCAGTGACGCAGTAGACCCAGGACCCCTGTTATACCCAGGGCGTATGGGACCCAGGGCCCCTGTTATACCTAGTGACGCAGTAGACCCAGGGCCCCTGTTATACCCAGGACGTATGGGACGCAGGACCCCTGTTATACCCAGGACGCAGTAGACCCAGGGCCCCTGTTATACCCAGGACGTATGGGACGCAGGACCCCTGTTATACCCAGGACGCAGTAGACCCAGGACCCCTGTTATACCCAGGACGTAGTAGACCCAGGACCCCTGTTATACCCAGGACGCAGTAGACCCAGGACCCCTGTTATACCCAGGACGCAGTAGACCCAGGACCCCTGTTATACCCAGGACGTAGTAGACCCAGGACCCCTGTTATACCCAGGACGTAGTAGCACAGGGCCCCTGTTATACTCAGTGACGCAGTAGACCCAGGACCCCTGTTATACCCAGGACGTAGTAGACCCAGGACCCCTGTTATACCCAGGACGTATGGGACCCAGGGCCCCTGTTATACCCAGGACGTAGTAGACCCAGGACCCCTGTTATACCCAGGACGCAGTAGACCCAGGACCCCTGTTATACCCAGGACGCAGTAGACCCAGGACCCCTGTTATACCCAGGACGTATGGGACCCAGGACCCCTGTTATACCCAAGACGTATGGGACGCAGGACCCCTGTTATACCCAGGACGTATGGAACCCAGGACCCCTGTTATACCCAGGACGTATGGGACGCAGGACCCCTGTTATACCCAGGACGTAGTAGAACCAGGACCCCTGTTATACCCAGGACGTATGGGACGCAGGACCCCTGTTATACCCAGGACGTATGGGACGCAGGACCCCCGTTATACCCAGGACGCAGTAGACCTAGGGCCCCTGTTATACCCAGGACGTATGGGACGCAGAACCCCTGTTATACCCAGGACGTAGTAGACCCAGGACCACTGTTATACCCAGGACGTAGTAGACCCAGGACCCCTGTTATACCCAGGACGTAGTAGACCCAGGACCCCTGTTATACCCAGGACGTATGGGACGCAGGACCCCTGTTATACCCAGGACGTATGGGACCCAGGACCCCTGTTATACCCAGGACGCATGGGACGCAGCACCCCTGTTATACCCAGGACGTATGGGACCCAGGACCCCTGTTATACCCAGGACGTATGGGACACAGGACCCCTGTTATACCCCGGACGTATGGGACCCAGGACCCCTGTTATACCCAGGACGTATGGGACCCAGGACCCCTGTTATACCCAGGACGTATGGGACGCAGGACCCCTGTTATACCCAGGACGTATGGGACGCAGGACCCCTGTTATACCCAGGACGTAGTAGACCCAGGGCCCCTGTTATACCCAGGACGTATGGGACGCAGGACTCCTGTTATACCCAGGACGTATGGGACGCAGGACTCCTGTTATACCCAAGACGTATGGGACGCAGGACCCCTGTTATACCCAAGACGTATGGGACGCAGGACCCCTGTTATACCCAGGACGTAGTAGACCCAGGACCCCTGTTATTCCCAGGACGTATGGGACGCAGGACCCCTGTTATACCCAGGACATAGTAGACCCAGGGACCCTGTTATACCCAGGACGTGTGGGACGCAGGACTCCTGTTATACCCAGGACGTATGGGACGCAGGACTCCTGTTATACCCAGGACGTATGGGACGCAGGACTCCTGTTATACCCAGGACGTATGGGACGCAGGACTCCTGTTATACCCAAGACGTATGGGACGCAGGACCCCTGTTATACCCAAGACGTATGGGACGCAGGACCCCTGTTATACCCAGGACCTAGTAGACCCAGGACCCCTGTTATTCCCAGGACGTATGGGACGCAGGACCCCTGTTATACCCAGGACATAGTAGACCCAGGGACCCTGTTATACCCAGGACGTGTGGGACGCAGGACTCCTGTTATACCCAGGACGTATGGGACGCAGGACTCCTGTTATACCCAGGACGTATGGGACGCAGGACTCCTGTTATACCCAGGACGTATGGGACGCAGGACTCCTGTTATACCCAGGACGTATGGGAGGCAGGACCCCTGTTATACCCAGGACGTATGGGACGCAGGACTCCTGTTATACCCAGGACGTAGTAGACCCAGGGCCCCTGTTATACTCAGTGACGCAGTAGACCCAGGACCCCTGTTATACCCAGGACGTAGTAGACCCAGGACCCCTGTTATACCCAGGACGTATGGGACGCAGGGTCCCTGTTATACCCAGGACGTATGGGACGCAGGACCCCTGTTATACCCAGGACGTAGTAGACCCAGGGCCCCTGTTATACCCAGTGACGCAGTAGACCCAGGACACCTGTTATGCCCAGGACGTATGGGCGCAGGACCCCTGTTATTCCCGTGACGTATGGGACGCAGGACCCCTGTTTTACCCAGGACGTAGTAGACCCAGGGCCCCTGTTATACCCAGGACGTAGTAGACCCAGGACCCCTGTTATACCCCGGACGTATGGGACCCAGGGCCCCTGTTATACCCAGGACGTAGTAGACCGAGGACCCCTGTTACACTCAGGACGTAGTAGACCCAGGACCCCTGTTATACCCAGGACGTATGGGACGCAGGACCCCTGTTATACCCAGGGCGTATGGGACGCAGGACTCCTGTTATACCCAGGACGTATGGGAGGCAGGACCCCTGTTATACCCAGGACGTATGGGACGCAGGACCCCTGTTATACCCAGGACGTAGTAGACCCAGGGCCCCTGTTATACCCAGTGACGCAGTAGACCCAGGGGCCCTGTTATACCCAGGACGTATGGGAAACAAGACCCCTGTTATACCCAGGACGTAGTAGACCCAGGACCCCTGTTATGCCCAGGACGTAGTAGACCCAGGACCCCTGTTATACCCAGGACGTAGTAGACCCAGGACCCCTGTTATACCCAGGACGTATGGGACGCAGGACCCCTGTTATACCCAGGACGTATGGGACGCAGGACCCCTGTTATACCCAGGACGTATGGGACGCAGGACCCCTGTTATACCCAGGACGTATGGGACGCAGGACCCCTGTTATACCCAGTGACGCAGTAGACCCAGGACCCCTGTTATACCCAGGGCGTATGGGACCCAGGGCCCCTGTTATACCTAGTGACGCAGTAGACCCAGGGCCCCTGTTATACCCAGGACGTATGGGACGCAGGACCCCTGTTATACCCAGGACGCAGTAGACCCAGGGCCCCTGTTATACCCAGGACGTATGGGACGCAGGACCCCTGTTATACCCAGGACGCAGTAGACCCAGGACCCCTGTTATACCCAGGACGTAGTAGACCCAGGACCCCTGTTATACCCAGGACGCAGTAGACCCAGGACCCCTGTTATACCCAGGACGCAGTAGACCCAGGACCCCTGTTATACCCAGGACGTAGTAGACCCAGGACCCCTGTTATACCCAGGACGTAGTAGCACAGGGCCCCTGTTATACTCAGTGACGCAGTAGACCCAGGACCCCTGTTATACCCAGGACGTAGTAGACCCAGGACCCCTGTTATACCCAGGACGTATGGGACCCAGGGCCCCTGTTATACCCAGGACGTAGTAGACCCAGGACCCCTGTTATACCCAGGACGCAGTAGACCCAGGACCCCTGTTATACCCAGGACGCAGTAGACCCAGGACCCCTGTTATACCCAGGACGTATGGGACCCAGGACCCCTGTTATACCCAAGACGTATGGGACGCAGGACCCCTGTTATACCCAGGACGTATGGAACCCAGGACCCCTGTTATACCCAGGACGTATGGGACGCAGGACCCCTGTTATACCCAGGACGTAGTAGAACCAGGACCCCTGTTATACCCAGGACGTATGGGACGCAGGACCCCTGTTATACCCAGGACGTATGGGACGCAGGACCCCCGTTATACCCAGGACGCAGTAGACCTAGGGCCCCTGTTATACCCAGGACGTATGGGACGCAGAACCCCTGTTATACCCAGGACGTAGTAGACCCAGGACCACTGTTATACCCAGGACGTAGTAGACCCAGGACCCCTGTTATACCCAGGACGTAGTAGACCCAGGACCCCTGTTATACCCAGGACGTATGGGACGCAGGACCCCTGTTATACCCAGGACGTATGGGACCCAGGACCCCTGTTATACCCAGGACGCATGGGACGCAGCACCCCTGTTATACCCAGGACGTATGGGACCCAGGACCCCTGTTATACCCAGGACGTATGGGACACAGGACCCCTGTTATACCCCGGACGTATGGGACCCAGGACCCCTGTTATACCCAGGACGTATGGGACCCAGGACCCCTGTTATACCCAGGACGTATGGGACGCAGGACCCCTGTTATACCCAGGACGTATGGGACGCAGGACCCCTGTTATACCCAGGACGTAGTAGACCCAGGGCCCCTGTTATACCCAGGACGTATGGGACGCAGGACTCCTGTTATACCCAGGACGTATGGGACGCAGGACTCCTGTTATACCCAAGACGTATGGGACGCAGGACCCCTGTTATACCCAAGACGTATGGGACGCAGGACCCCTGTTATACCCAGGACGTAGTAGACCCAGGACCCCTGTTATTCCCAGGACGTATGGGACGCAGGACCCCTGTTATACCCAGGACATAGTAGACCCAGGGACCCTGTTATACCCAGGACGTGTGGGACGCAGGACTCCTGTTATACCCAGGACGTATGGGACGCAGGACTCCTGTTATACCCAGGACGTATGGGACGCAGGACTCCTGTTATACCCAGGACGTATGGGACGCAGGACTCCTGTTATACCCAAGACGTATGGGACGCAGGACCCCTGTTATACCCAAGACGTATGGGACGCAGGACCCCTGTTATACCCAGGACCTAGTAGACCCAGGACCCCTGTTATTCCCAGGACGTATGGGACGCAGGACCCCTGTTATACCCAGGACATAGTAGACCCAGGGACCCTGTTATACCCAGGACGTGTGGGACGCAGGACTCCTGTTATACCCAGGACGTATGGGACGCAGGACTCCTGTTATACCCAGGACGTATGGGACGCAGGACTCCTGTTATACCCAGGACGTATGGGACGCAGGACTCCTGTTATACCCAGGACGTATGGGAGGCAGGACCCCTGTTATACCCAGGACGTATGGGACGCAGGACTCCTGTTATACCCAGGACGTAGTAGACCCAGGGCCCCTGTTATACTCAGTGACGCAGTAGACCCAGGACCCCTGTTATACCCAGGACGTAGTAGACCCAGGACCCCTGTTATACCCAGGACGTATGGGACGCAGGGCCCCTGTTATACCCAGGACGTATGGGACGCAGGACCCCTGTTATACCCAGGACGTAGTAGACCCAGGGCCCCTGTTATACCCAGTGACGCAGTAGACCCAGGACACCTGTTATGCCCAGGACGTATGGGCGCAGGACCCCTGTTATTCTCGTGACGTATGGGACGCAGGACCCCTGTTTTACCCAGGACGTAGTAGACCCAGGGCCCCTGTTATACCCAGGACGTAGTAGACCCAGGACCCCTGTTATACCCCGGACGTATGGGACCCAGGGCCCCTGTTATACCCAGGACGTAGTAGACCGAGGACCCCTGTTACACTCAGGACGTAGTAGACCCAGGACCCCTGTTATACCCAGGACGTATGGGACGCAGGACCCCTGTTATACCCAGGGCGTATGGGACGCAGGACTCCTGTTATACCCAGGACGTATGGGAGGCAGGACCCCTGTTATACCCAGGACGTATGGGACGCAGGACCCCTGTTATACCCAGGACGTAGTAGACCCAGGGCCCCTGTTATACCCAGTGACGCAGTAGACCCAGGGGCCCTGTTATACCCAGGACGTATGGGAAACAAGACCCCTGTTATACCCAGGACGTAGTAGACCCAGGACCCCTGTTATGCCCAGGACGTAGTAGACCCAGGACCCCTGTTATACCCAGGACGTAGTAGACCCAGGACCCCTGTTATACCCAGGACGTATGGGACGCAGGACCCCTGTTATACCCAGGACGTATGGGACGCAGGACCCCTGTTATACCCAGGACGTATGGGACGCAGGACCCCTGTTATACCCAGGACGTATGGGATGCAGGACCCCTGTTATACCCAGGACGTATGGGACGCAGGACCCCCGTTATATCCAGGACGCAGTAGACCCAGGGCCCCTGTTATACCCAGGACGTATGGGACGCAGCACCCCTGTTATACCCAGGACGTAGTAGACCCAGGACCCTGTTATACCCAGGACGTAGTAGACCCAGGACCCCTGGTATACCCAGGACGTAGTAGCCAGGACCCCTGTTATACCCAGGACGTATGGGACGCAGGACCCCTGTTATACCCAGGACGTATGGGACCCAGGACCCCTGTTATACCCAGGACGTATGGGACGCAGGACCCCTGTTATACCCAGGACGTATGGGACCCAGGACCCCTGTTATACCCAGGACGTATGGGACGCAGGACCCCTGTTATACCCAGGACGTAGTAGACCCAGGGCCCCTGTTATACCCAGGATGTAGTAGACCCAGGACCCCTGTTATACCCAGGACGTATGGGGCGCAAGACCCCTGTTATAACCCAGGACGTAGTAGACCCAGGATCCCTGTTATACCCAGGACGCAGTAGACCCAGGACCCCTGTTATACCCAGGACGTATGGGACGCAGGACCCCTGTTATACCCAGGACGTAGTAGACCCAGAACCCCTGTTATACCCAGGACGCAGTAGACTCAGGACCCCTGTTATACCCAGGACGTATGGGACGCAGGACCCTGTTATACCCAGGACGTAGTAGACCCAAGACCCCTGTTATGCCCAGGACGTATGGGACCCAGGACCCCTGTTATACCCAGGACGTATGGGACGCAGGACCCCTGTTATACCCAGGACATTTGGGACGCAGGACCCCCGTTATACCCAGGACGCAGTAGACCCAGGGCCCCTGTTATACCCAGGACGTATGTGACGCAGGACCCCTGTTATACCCAGGACGTATGGGACCCAGGACCCCTGTTATACCCAGGACGTATGGGACGCAGGACCCCTGTTATACCCAGAACGTATGGGACCCAGGACCCTTGTTATACCCAGAACGTATGGGACGCAGGACCCCTGTTATACCCAGGACGTATGGGACCCAGGACCCCTGTTATACCCAGGACGTATGGGACCCAGGACCCCTGTTATACCCAGGACGTATGGGACGCAGGACCCCTGTTATACCCAGGATGTATGGGACGCAGGACCCCTGTTATACCCAGGACGTAGTAGACCCAGGGCCCCTGTTATACCCAGTGACGCAGTAGACCCAGGGCCCCTGTTATACCCAGGACGTAGTAGACCCAGGACCCCTGTTATACCCAGGACGTAGTAGACCCAGGACCCCTGTTATACCCAGGACGTATGGGACGCAGGACCCCTGTTATACCCAGGACGTAGTAGACCCAGGACCCCTTCTATACCCAGGACGCAGTAGACCCAGGACCCCTGTTATACCCAGGACGTATGGGACGCAGGACCCCTGTTATACCCAGGACGTGTGGGACGCAGGACCCCTGTTATACCCTTGACGTAGTAGAACCAGGACCCCTGTTATACCCAGGACGTATGGGACCCAGGACCCCTGTTATACCCAGGACGTATGGGACGCAGGACCCCTGTTATACCCAGGATGTATGGGACGCAGGACCCCTGTTATACCCAGGACGTAGTAGACCCAGGGCCCCTGTTATACCCAGTGACGCAGTAGACCCAGGGCCCCTGTTATACCCAGGACGTAGTAGACCCAGGACCCCTGTTATACCCAGGACGTAGTAGACCCAGGACCCCTGTTATACCCAGGACGTATGGGACGCAGGACCCCTGTTATACCCAGGACGTAGTAGACCCAGGACCCCTGCTATACCCAGGACGCAGTAGACCCAGGACCCCTGTTATACCCAGGACGTATGTGACGCAGGACCCCTGTTATACCCAGGACGTATGGGACCCAGGACCCCTGTTATACCCAGGACGTATGGGACGCAGGACCCCTGTTATACCCAGAACGTATGGGACCCAGGACCCTTGTTATACCCAGGACGTATGGGACGCAGGACCCCTGTTATACCCAGGACGTATGGGACCCAGGACCCCTGTTATACCCAGGACGTATGGGACGCAGGACCCCTGTTATACCCAGGACGTAGTAGACCCAGGACCCCTGCTATACCCAGGACGCAGTAGACCCAGGACCCCTGTTATACCCAGGACGTATGGGACGCAGGACCCCTGTTATACCCAGGACGTATGGGACGCAGGACCCCTGTTATACCCTTGACGTAGTAGAACCAGGACCCCTGTTATACCCAGGACGTATGTGACGCAGGACCCCTGTTATACCCAGGACGTATGGGACCCAGGACCCCTGTTATACCCAGGACGTATGGGACGCAGGACCCCTGTTATACCCAGAACGTATGGGACCCAGGACCCTTGTTATACCCAGGACGTATGGGACGCAGGACCCCTGTTATACCCAGGACGTATGGGACCCAGGACCCCTGCTATACCCAGGACGCAGTAGACCCAGGACCCCTGTTATACCCAGGACGTATGGGACGCAGGACCCCTGTTATACCCAGGACGTATGGGACGCAGGACCCCTGTTATACCCTTGACGTAGTAGAACCAGGACCCCTGTTATGCCCAGGACGTATGTGACGCAGGACCCCTGTTATACCCAGGACGTATGGGACCCAGGACCCCTGTTATACCCAGGACGTATGGGACGCAGGACCCCTGTTATACCCAGAACGTATGGGACCCAGGACCCTTGTTATACCCAGGACGTATGGGACGCAGGACCCCTGTTATACCCAGGACGTATGGGACCCAGGACCCCTGTTATACCCAGGACGTATGGGACCCAGGACCCCTGTTATACCCAGGACGTATGGGACGCAGGACCCCTGTTATACCCAGGATGTATGGGACGCAGGACCCCTGTTATACCCAGGACGTAGTAGACCCAGGGCCCCTGTTATACCCAGTGACGCAGTAGACCCAGGGCCCCTGTTATACCCAGGACGTAGTAGACCCAGGACCCCTGTTATACCCAGGACGTAGTAGACCCAGGACCCCTGTTATACCCAGGACGTATGGGACGCAGGACCCCTGTTATACCCAGGACGTAGTAGACCCAGGACCCCTGCTATACCCAGGACGCAGTAGACCCAGGACCCCTGTTATATCCAGGACGTATGGGACGCAGGACCCCTGTTATACCCAGGACGTATGGGACGCAGGACCCCCGTTATACCCAGGACGTAGTAGACCCAGGACCCCTGTTATACCCAGGACGAAGTAGACCCAGGACCCCTGTTATACCCAGGACGTAGTAGACCCAGGACCCCTGTTATACCCAGGACGTATGGGACGCAGGACCCCTGTTATACCCAGGACGTAGTAGACCCAGGGCCCCTGTTATACCCAGGACGTAGTAGACCCAGGACCCCTGTTATACCCAGGACGTAGTAGACCCAGGACCCCTGTTATACCCAGGACGTAGTAGACCCAGGTTCCCTGTTATATCCAGGACGTATGGGACGCAGGACCCCTGTTATACCCAGGACGTAGTAGACCCAGGGCCCCTGTTATACCCAGGACGTATGGGACGCAGGACCCCTGTTATACCCAGGACGTAGTAGACCCAGGACCCCTGTTATCCCCAGGACGTATGGGACCCAGGACCCCTGTTATACCCAGGACGTATGGGACGCAGGACCCCCGTTATACCCAGGACGTATGGGACGCAGGACCCCTGTTATACCCAGGACGTATGGGACGCAGGACCCCGTTATACCCTGGACGTAGTAGACCCAGGACCCCTGTTATACCCAGGACGTATGGGACACAGGACCCCTGTCATACCCAGGACGCAGTAGACCCAGGACCCCTGTTATACCCAGGACGTATGGGACGCAGGACCCCTGTTATACCCAGGACGTAGTAGACCCAGAACCCATGTTATACCCAGGACGTAGTAGACCCAGGACCCCTGTTATACCCAGGACGTAGTAGACCCAGGACCCCTGTTATACCCAGGACGCAGTAGACCCAGGACCCCTGTTATACCCAGGACGCAGTAGACCCAGGACCCCTGTTATACCCAGGACGTATGGGACGCAGGACCCCTGTTATACCCAGGACGTAGTAGACCCAGGACCCCTGTTATACCCAGGACGTATGGGACGCAGGACCCCTGTTATACCCAGGACGTATGGGACCCAGGACCCCTGTTATACCCAGGACGTATGGGACGCAGGACCCCTGTTATACCCAGGACGTAGTAGACCCAGGGCCCCTGTTATACCCAGTGACGCAGTAGACCCAGGACACCTGTTATGCCCAGGACGTATGGGCGCAGGACCCCTGTTATTCCCGTGACGTATGGGACGCAGGACCCCTGTTTTACCCAGGACGTAGTAGACCCAGGGCCCCTGTTATACCCAGGACGTAGTAGACCCAGGACCCCTGTTATACCCCGGACGTATGGGACCCAGGGCCCCTGTTATACCCAGGACGTAGTAGACCGAGGACCCCTGTTACACTCAGGACGTAGTAGACCCAGGACCCCTGTTATACCCAGGACGTATGGGACGCAGGACCCCTGTTATACCCAGGGCGTATGGGACGCAGGACTCCTGTTATACCCAGGACGTATGGGAGGCAGGACCCCTGTTATACCCAGGACGTATGGGACGCAGGACCCCTGTTATACCCAGGACGTAGTAGACCCAGGGCCCCTGTTATACCCAGTGACGCAGTAGACCCAGGGGCCCTGTTATACCCAGGACGTATGGGACACAAGACCCCTGTTATACCCAGGACGTAGTAGACCCAGGACCCCTGTTATGCCCAGGACGTAGTAGACCCAGGACCCCTGTTATACCCAGGACGTAGTAGACCCAGGACCCCTGTTATACCCAGGACGTATGGGACGCAGGACCCCTGTTATACCCAGGACGTATGGGACGCAGGACCCCTGTTATACCCAGGACGTATGGGACGCAGGACCCCTGTTATACCCAGGACGTATGGGACGCAGGACCCCTGTTATACCCAGGACGTATGGGACGCAGGACCCCCGTTATATCCAGGACGCAGTAGACCCAGGGCCCCTGTTATACCCAGGACGTATGGGACGCAGCACCCCTGTTATACCCAGGACGTAGTAGACCCAGGACCCTGTTATACCCAGGACGTAGTAGACCCAGGACCCCTGGTATACCCAGGACGTAGTAGCCAGGACCCCTGTTATACCCAGGACGTATGGGACGCAGGACCCCTGTTATACCCAGGACGTATGGGACCCAGGACCCCTGTTATACCCAGGACGTATGGGACGCAGGACCCCTGTTATACCCAGGACGTATGGGACCCAGGACCCCTGTTATTCCCAGGACGTATGGGACGCAGGACCCCTGTTATACCCAGGACGTAGTAGACCCAGGGCCCCTGTTATACCCAGGATGTAGTAGACCCAGTACCCCTGTTATACCCAGGACGTATGGGGCGCAAGACCCCTGTTATAACCCAGGACGTAGTAGACCCAGGATCCCTGTTATACCCAGGACGCAGTAGACCCAGGACCCCTGTTATACCCAGGACGTATGGGACGCAGGACCCCTGTTATACCCAGGACGTAGTAGACCCAGAACCCCTGTTATACCCAGGACGCAGTAGACCCAGGACCCCTGTTATACCCAGGACGTATGGGACGCAGGACCCTGTTATACCCAGGACGTAGTAGACCCAAGACCCCTGTTATACCCAGGACGTATGGGACCCAGGACCCCTTTTATACCCAGGACGTATGGGACGCAGGACCCCCGTTATACCCAGGACGTATGGGACGCAGGACCCCTGTTATACCCAGGACGTATGGGACGCAGGACCCCTGTTATACCCAGGACGTATGGGACGCAGGACCCCTGTTATACCCAGGACATTTGGGACGCAGGACCCCCGTTATACCCAGGACGCAGTAGACCCAGGGCCCCTGTTATACCCAGGACGTATGTGACGCAGGACCCCTATTATACCCAGGACGTATGGGACCCAGGACCCCTGTTATACCCAGGACGTATGGGACGCAGGACCCCTGTTATACCCAGAACGTATGGGACCCAGGACCCTTGTTATACCCAGAACGTATGGGACGCAGGACCCCTGTTATACCCAGGACGTATGGGACCCAGGACCCCTGTTATACCCAGGACGTATGGGACCCAGGACCCCTGTTATACCCAGGACGTATGGGACGCAGGACCCCTGTTATACCCAGGATGTATGGGACGCAGGACCCCTGTTATACCCAGGACGTAGTAGACCCAGGGCCCCTGTTATACCCAGTGACGCAGTAGACCCAGGGCCCCTGTTATACCCAGGACGTAGTAGACCCAGGACCCCTGTTATACCCAGGACGTAGTAGACCCAGGACCCCTGTTATACCCAGGACGTATGGGACGCAGGACCCCTGTTATACCCAGGACGTAGTAGACCCAGGACCCCTTCTATACCCAGGACGCAGTAGACCCAGGACCCCTGTTATACCCAGGACGTATGGGACGCAGGACCCCTGTTATACCCAGGACGTGTGGGACGCAGGACCCCTGTTATACCCTTGACGTAGTAGAACCAGGACCCCTGTTATACCCAGGACGTATGGGACCCAGGACCCCTGTTATACCCAGGACGTATGGGACGCAGGACCCCTGTTATACCCAGGATGTATGGGACGCAGGACCCCTGTTATACCCAGGACGTAGTAGACCCAGGGCCCCTGTTATACCCAGTGACGCAGTAGACCCAGGGCCCCTGTTATACCCAGGACGTAGTAGACCCAGGACCCCTGTTATACCCAGGACGTAGTAGACTCAGGACCCCTGTTATACCCAGGACGTATGGGACGCAGGACCCCTGTTATACCCAGGACGTAGTAGACCCAGGACCCCTGCTATACCCAGGACGCAGTAGACCCAGGACCCCTGTTATACCCAGGACGTATGTGACGCAGGACCCCTGTTATACCCAGGACGTATGGGACCCAGGACCCCTGTTATACCCAGGACGTATGGGACGCAGGACCCCTGTTATACCCAGAACGTATGGGACCCAGGACCCTTGTTATACCCAGGACGTATGGGACGCAGGACCCCTGTTATACCCAGGACGTATGGGACCCAGGACCCCTGTTATACCCAGGACGTATGGGACGCAGGACCCCTGTTATACCCAGGACGTAGTAGACCCAGGACCCCTGCTATACCCAGGACGCAGTAGACCCAGGACCCCTGTTATACCCAGGACGTATGGGACGCAGGACCCCTGTTATACCCAGGACGTATGGGACGCAGGACCCCTGTTATACCCTTGACGTAGTAGAACCAGGACCCCTGTTATACCCAGGACGTATGTGACGCAGGACCCCTGTTATACCCAGGACGTATGGGACCCAGGACCCCTGTTATACCCAGGACGTATGGGACGCAGGACCCCTGTTATACCCAGAACGTATGGGACCCAGGACCCTTGTTATACCCAGGACGTATGGGACGCAGGACCCCTGTTATACCCAGGACGTATGGGACCCAGGACCCCTGCTATACCCAGGACGCAGTAGACCCAGGACCCCTGTTATACCCAGGACGTATGGGACGCAGGACCCCTGTTATACCCAGGACGTATGGGACGCAGGACCCCTGTTATACCCTTGACGTAGTAGAACCAGGACCCCTGTTATACCCAGGACGTATGTGACGCAGGACCCCTGTTATACCCAGGACGTATGGGACCCAGGACCCCTGTTATACCCAGGACGTATGGGACGCAGGACCCCTGTTATACCCAGAACGTATGGGACCCAGGACCCTTGTTATACCCAGGACGTATGGGACGCAGGACCCCTGTTATACCCAGGACGTATGGGACCCAGGACCCCTGTTATACCCAGGACGTATGGGACCCAGGACCCCTGTTATACCCAGGACGTATGGGACGCAGGACCCCTGTTATACCCAGGATGTATGGGACGCAGGACCCCTGTTATACCCAGGACGTAGTAGACCCAGGGCCCCTGTTATACCCAGTGACGCAGTAGACCCAGGGCCCCTGTTATACCCAGGACGTAGTAGACCCAGGACCCCTGTTATACCCAGGACGTAGTAGACCCAGGACCCCTGCTATACCCAGGACGCAGTAGACCCAGGACCCCTGTTATATCCAGGACGTATGGGACGCAGGACCCCTGTTATACCCAGGACGTATGGGACGCAGGACCCCCGTTATACCCAGGACGTAGTAGACCCAGGACCCCTGTTATACCCAGGACGAAGTAGACCCAGGACCCCTGTTATACCCAGGACGTAGTAGACCCAGGACCCCTGTTATACCCAGGACGTATGGGACGCAGGACCCCTGTTATACCCAGGACGTAGTAGACCCAGGGCCCCTGTTATACCCAGGACGTAGTAGACCCAGGACCCCTGTTGTACCCAGGACGTAGTAGACCCAGGACCCCTGTTATACCCAGGACGTAGTAGACCCAGGTTCCCTGTTATATCCAGGACGTATGGGACGCAGGACCCCTGTTATACACAGGACGTAGTAGACCCAGGGCCCCTGTTATACCCAGGACGTATGGGACGCAGGACCCCTGTTATACCCAGGACGTAGTAGACCCAGGACCCCTGTTATCCCCAGGACGTATGGGACCCAGGACCCCTGGTATACCCAGGACGTATGGGACGCAGGACCCCCGTTATACCCAGGACGTATGGGACGCAGGACCCCTGTTATACCCAGGACGTATGGGACGCAGGACCCCGTTATACCCTGGACGTAGTAGACCCAGGACCCCTGTTATACCCAGGACGTATGGGACACAGGACCCCTGTCATACCCAGGACGCAGTAGACCCAGGACCCCTGTTATACCCAGGACGTATGGGACGCAGGACCCCTGTTATACCCAGGACGTAGTAGACCCAGAACCCATGTTATACCCAGGACGTAGTAGACCCAGGACCCCTGTTATACCCAGGACGTAGTAGACCCAGGACCCCTGTTATACCCAGGACGCAGTAGACCCAGGACCCCTGTTATACCCAGGACGCAGTAGACCCAGGACCCCTGTTATACCCAGGACGTATGGGACGCAGGACCCCTGTTATACCCAGGACGTAGTAGACCCAGGACCCCTGTTATACCCAGGACGTATGGGACGCAGGACCCCTGTTATACCCAGGACGTATGGGACCCAGGACCCCTGTTATACCCAGGACGTATGGGACGCAGGACCCCTGTTATACCCAGGACGTATGGGACCCAGGACCCCTGTTATACCCAGGACGTATGGGACGCAGGACCCCTGTTATACCCAGGACGTATGGGACCCAGGACCCCTGTTATACCCAGGACGTATGGGACGCAGGACTCCTGTTATACCCAGGACGTATGGGACGCAGGACCCCTGTTATACCCAGGACGTAGTAGACCCAGGACCCCTGTTATACCCAGGACGCAGTAGACCCAGGACCCCTGTTATACCCAGGACGCAGTAGACCCAGGACCCCTGTTATACCCAGGACGTAGTAGACCCAGGACCCCTGTTATACCCAGGACGTAGTAGCACAGGGCCCCTGTTATACCCAGGACGTATGGGACGCAGGACCCCTGTTATACCCAGGACGCAGTAGACCCAGGACCCCTGTTATACCCAGGACGTAGTAGACCCAGGACCCCTGTTATACCCAGGACGCAGTAGACCCAGGACCCCTGTTATACCCAGGACGCAGTAGACCCAGGACCCCTGTTATACCCAGGACGTAGTAGACCCAGGACCCCTGTTATACCCAGGACGTAGTAGCACAGGGCCCCTGTTATACTCAGTGACGCAGTAGACCCAGGACCCCTGTTATACCCAGGACGTAGTAGACCCAGGACCCCTGTTATACCCAGGACGTATGGGACCCAGGGCCCCTGTTATACCCAGGACGTAGTAGACCCAGGACCCCTGTTATACCCAGGACGCAGTAGACCCAGGACCCCTGTTATACCCAGGACGCAGTAGACCCAGGACCCCTGTTATACCCAGGACGTATGGGACCCAGGACCCCTGTTATACCCAAGACGTATGGGACGCAGGACCCCTGTTATACCCAGGACGTATGGAACCCAGGACCCCTGTTATACCCAGGACGTATGGGACGCAGGACCCCTGTTATACCCAGGACGTAGTAGAACCAGGACCCCTGTTATACCCAGGACGTATGGGACGCAGGACCCCTGTTATACCCAGGACGTATGGGACGCAGGACCCCCGTTATACCCAGGACGCAGTAGACCTAGGGCCCCTGTTATACCCAGGACGTATGGGACGCAGAACCCCTGTTATACCCAGGACGTAGTAGACCCAGGACCACTGTTATACCCAGGACGTAGTAGACCCAGGACCCCTGTTATACCCAGGACGTAGTAGACCCAGGACCCCTGTTATACCCAGGACGTATGGGACGCAGGACCCCTGTTATACCCAGGACGTATGGGACCCAGGACCCCTGTTATACCCAGGACGCATGGGACGCAGCACCCCTGTTATACCCAGGACGTATGGGACCCAGGACCCCTGTTATACCCAGGACGTATGGGACACAGGACCCCTGTTATACCCCGGACGTATGGGACCCAGGACCCCTGTTATACCCAGGACGTATGGGACCCAGGACCCCTGTTATACCCAGGACGTATGGGACGCAGGACCCCTGTTATACCCAGGACGTATGGGACGCAGGACCCCTGTTATACCCAGGACGTAGTAGACCCAGGGCCCCTGTTATACCCAGGACGTATGGGACGCAGGACTCCTGTTATACCCAGGACGTATGGGACGCAGGACTCCTGTTATACCCAAGACGTATGGGACGCAGGACCCCTGTTATACCCAAGACGTATGGGACGCAGGACCCCTGTTATACCCAGGACGTAGTAGACCCAGGACCCCTGTTATTCCCAGGACGTATGGGACGCAGGACCCCTGTTATACCCAGGACATAGTAGACCCAGGGACCCTGTTATACCCAGGACGTGTGGGACGCAGGACTCCTGTTATACCCAGGACGTATGGGACGCAGGACTCCTGTTATACCCAGGACGTATGGGACGCAGGACTCCTGTTATACCCAGGACGTATGGGACGCAGGACTCCTGTTATACCCAAGACGTATGGGACGCAGGACCCCTGTTATACCCAAGACGTATGGGACGCAGGACCCCTGTTATACCCAGGACGTAGTAGACCCAGGACCCCTGTTATTCCCAGGACGTATGGGACGCAGGACCCCTGTTATACCCAGGACATAGTAGACCCAGGGACCCTGTTATACCCAGGACGTGTGGGACGCAGGACTCCTGTTATACCCAGGACGTATGGGACGCAGGACTCCTGTTATACCCAGGACGTATGGGACGCAGGACTCCTGTTATACCCAGGACGTATGGGACGCAGGACTCCTGTTATACCCAGGACGTATGGGAGGCAGGACCCCTGTTATACCCAGGACGTATGGGACGCAGGACTCCTGTTATACCCAGGACGTAGTAGACCCAGGGCCCCTGTTATACTCAGTGACGCAGTAGACCCAGGACCCCTGTTATACCCAGGACGTAGTAGACCCAGGACCCCTGTTATACCCAGGACGTATGGGACGCAGGGCCCCTGTTATACCCAGGACGTATGGGACGCAGGACCCCTGTTATACCCAGGACGTAGTAGACCCAGGGCCCCTGTTATACCCAGTGACGCAGTAGACCCAGGACACCTGTTATGCCCAGGACGTATGGGCGCAGGACCCCTGTTATTCCCGTGACGTATGGGACGCAGGACCCCTGTTTTACCCAGGACGTAGTAGACCCAGGGCCCCTGTTATACCCAGGACGTAGTAGACCCAGGACCCCTGTTATACCCCGGACGTATGGGACCCAGGGCCCCTGTTATACCCAGGACGTAGTAGACCGAGGACCCCTGTTACACTCAGGACGTAGTAGACCCAGGACCCCTGTTATACCCAGGACGTATGGGACGCAGGACCCCTGTTATACCCAGGGCGTATGGGACGCAGGACTCCTGTTATACCCAGGACGTATGGGAGGCAGGACCCCTGTTATACCCAGGACGTATGGGACGCAGGACCCCTGTTATACCCAGGACGTAGTAGACCCAGGGCCCCTGTTATACCCAGTGACGCAGTAGACCCAGGGGCCCTGTTATACCCAGGACGTATGGGAAACAAGACCCCTGTTATACCCAGGACGTAGTAGACCCAGGACCCCTGTTATGCCCAGGACGTAGTAGACCCAGGACCCCTGTTATACCCAGGACGTAGTAGACCCAGGACCCCTGTTATACCCAGGACGTATGGGACGCAGGACCCCTGTTATACCCAGGACGTATGGGACGCAGGACCCCTGTTATACCCAGGACGTATGGGACGCAGGACCCCTGTTATACCCAGGACGTATGGGACGCAGGACCCCTGTTATACCCAGGACGTATGGGACGCAGGACCCCCGTTATATCCAGGACGCAGTAGACCCAGGGCCCCTGTTATACCCAGGACGTATGGGACGCAGCACCCCTGTTATACCCAGGACGTAGTAGACCCAGGACCCTGTTATACCCAGGACGTAGTAGACCCAGGACCCCTGGTATACCCAGGACGTAGTAGCCAGGACCCCTGTTATACCCAGGACGTATGGGACGCAGGACCCCTGTTATACCCAGGACGTATGGGACCCAGGACCCCTGTTATACCCAGGACGTATGGGACGCAGGACCCCTGTTATACCCAGGACGTATGGGACCCAGGACCCCTGTTATACCCAGGACGTATGGGACGCAGGACCCCTGTTATACCCAGGACGTAGTAGACCCAGGGCCCCTGTTATACCCAGGATGTAGTAGACCCAGGACCCCTGTTATACCCAGGACGTATGGGGCGCAAGACCCCTGTTATAACCCAGGACGTAGTAGACCCAGGATCCCTGTTATACCCAGGACGCAGTAGACCCAGGACCCCTGTTATACCCAGGACGTATGGGACGCAGGACCCCTGTTATACCCAGGACGTAGTAGACCCAGAACCCCTGTTATACCCAGGACGCAGTAGACTCAGGACCCCTGTTATACCCAGGACGTATGGGACGCAGGACCCTGTTATACCCAGGACGTAGTAGACCCAAGACCCCTGTTATGCCCAGGACGTATGGGACCCAGGACCCCTTTTATACCCAGGACGTATGGGACGCAGGACCCCCGTTATACCCAGGACGTATGGGACGCAGGACCCCTGTTATACCCAGGACGTATGGGACGCAGGACCCCTGTTATACCCAGGACGTATGGGACGCAGGACCCCTGTTATACCCAGGACATTTGGGACGCAGGACCCCCGTTATACCCAGGACGCAGTAGACCCAGGGCCCCTGTTATACCCAGGACGTATGTGACGCAGGACCCCTGTTATACCCAGGACGTATGGGACCCAGGACCCCTGTTATACCCAGGACGTATGGGACGCAGGACCCCTGTTATACCCAGAACGTATGGGACCCAGGACCCTTGTTATACCCAGAACGTATGGGACGCAGGACCCCTGTTATACCCAGGACGTATGGGACCCAGGACCCCTGTTATACCCAGGACGTATGGGACCCAGGACCCCTGTTATACCCAGGACGTATGGGACGCAGGACCCCTGTTATACCCAGGATGTATGGGACGCAGGACCCCTGTTATACCCAGGACGTAGTAGACCCAGGGCCCCTGTTATACCCAGTGACGCAGTAGACCCAGGGCCCCTGTTATACCCAGGACGTAGTAGACCCAGGACCCCTGTTATACCCAGGACGTAGTAGACCCAGGACCCCTGTTATACCCAGGACGTATGGGACGCAGGACCCCTGTTATACCCAGGACGTAGTAGACCCAGGACCCCTTCTATACCCAGGACGCAGTAGACCCAGGACCCCTGTTATACCCAGGACGTATGGGACGCAGGACCCCTGTTATACCCAGGACGTGTGGGACGCAGGACCCCTGTTATACCCTTGACGTAGTAGAACCAGGACCCCTGTTATACCCAGGACGTATGGGACCCAGGACCCCTGTTATACCCAGGACGTATGGGACGCAGGACCCCTGTTATACCCAGGATGTATGGGACGCAGGACCCCTGTTATACCCAGGACGTAGTAGACCCAGGGCCCCTGTTATACCCAGTGACGCAGTAGACCCAGGGCCCCTGTTATACCCAGGACGTAGTAGACCCAGGACCCCTGTTATACCCAGGACGTAGTAGACCCAGGACCCCTGTTATACCCAGGACGTATGGGACGCAGGACCCCTGTTATACCCAGGACGTAGTAGACCCAGAACCCCTGCTATACCCAGGACGCAGTAGACCCAGGACCCCTGTTATACCCAGGACGTATGTGACGCAGGACCCCTGTTATACCCAGGACGTATGGGACCCAGGACCCCTGTTATACCCAGGACGTATGGGACGCAGGACCCCTGTTATACCCAGAACGTATGGGACCCAGGACCCTTGTTATACCCAGGACGTATGGGACGCAGGACCCCTGTTATACCCAGGACGTATGGGACCCAGGACCCCTGTTATACCCAGGACGTATGGGACGCAGGACCCCTGTTATACCCAGGACGTAGTAGACCCAGGACCCCTGCTATACCCAGGACGCAGTAGACCCAGGACCCCTGTTATACCCAGGACGTATGGGACGCAGGACCCCTGTTATACCCAGGACGTATGGGACGCAGGACCCCTGTTATACCCTTGACGTAGTAGAACCAGGACCCCTGTTATACCCAGGACGTATGTGACGCAGGACCCCTGTTATACCCAGGACGTATGGGACCCAGGACCCCTGTTATACCCAGGACGTATGGGACGCAGGACCCCTGTTATACCCAGAACGTATGGGACCCAGGACCCTTGTTATACCCAGGACGTATGGGACGCAGGACCCCTGTTATACCCAGGACGTATGGGACCCAGGACCCCTGCTATACCCAGGACGCAGTAGACCCAGGACCCCTGTTATACCCAGGACGTATGGGACGCAGGACCCCTGTTATACCCAGGACGTATGGGACGCAGGACCCCTGTTATACCCTTGACGTAGTAGAACCAGGACCCCTGTTATGCCCAGGACGTATGTGACGCAGGACCCCTGTTATACCCAGGACGTATGGGACCCAGGACCCCTGTTATACCCAGGACGTATGGGACGCAGGACCCCTGTTATACCCAGAACGTATGGGACCCAGGACCCTTGTTATACCCAGGACGTATGGGACGCAGGACCCCTGTTATACCCAGGACGTATGGGACCCAGGACCCCTGTTATACCCAGGACGTATGGGACCCAGGACCCCTGTTATACCCAGGACGTATGGGACGCAGGACCCCTGTTATACCCAGGATGTATGGGACGCAGGACCCCTGTTATACCCAGGACGTAGTAGACCCAGGGCCCCTGTTATACCCAGTGACGCAGTAGACCCAGGGCCCCTGTTATACCCAGGACGTAGTAGACCCAGGACCCCTGTTATACCCAGGACGTAGTAGACCCAGGACCCCTGTTATACCCAGGACGTATGGGACGCAGGACCCCTGTTATACCCAGGACGTAGTAGACCCAGGACCCCTGCTATACCCAGGACGCAGTAGACCCAGGACCCCTGTTATATCCAGGACGTATGGGACGCAGGACCCCTGTTATACCCAGGACGTATGGGACGCAGGACCCCCGTTATACCCAGGACGTAGTAGACCCAGGACCCCTGTTATACCCAGGACGAAGTAGACCCAGGACCCCTGTTATACCCAGGACGTAGTAGACCCAGGACCCCTGTTATACCCAGGACGTATGGGACGCAGGACCCCTGTTATACCCAGGACGTAGTAGACCCAGGGCCCCTGTTATACCCAGGACGTAGTAGACCCAGGACCCCTGTTATACCCAGGACGTAGTAGACCCAGGACCCCTGTTATACCCAGGACGTAGTAGACCCAGGTTCCCTGTTATATCCAGGACGTATGGGACGCAGGACCCCTGTTATACCCAGGACGTAGTAGACCCAGGGCCCCTGTTATACCCAGGACGTATGGGACGCAGGACCCCTGTTATACCCAGGACGTAGTAGACCCAGAACCCCTGTTATCCCCAGGACGTATGGGACCCAGGACCCCTGTTATACCCAGGACGTATGGGACGCAGGACCCCCGTTATACCCAGGACGTATGGGACGCAGGACCCCTGTTATACCCAGGACGTATGGGACGCAGGACCCCGTTATACCCTGGACGTAGTAGACCCAGGACCCCTGTTATACCCAGGACGTATGGGACACAGGACCCCTGTCATACCCAGGACGCAGTAGACCCAGGACCCCTGTTATACCCAGGACGTATGGGACGCAGGACCCCTGTTATACCCAGGACGTAGTAGACCCAGAACCCATGTTATACCCAGGACGTAGTAGACCCAGGACCCCTGTTATACCCAGGACGTAGTAGACCCAGGACCCCTGTTATACCCAGGACGCAGTAGACCCAGGACCCCTGTTATACCCAGGACGCAGTAGACCCAGGACCCCTGTTATACCCAGGACGTATGGGACGCAGGACCCCTGTTATACCCAGGACGTAGTAGACCCAGGACCCCTGTTATACCCAGGACGTATGGGACGCAGGACCCCTGTTATACCCAGGACGTATGGGACCCAGGACCCCTGTTATACCCAGGACGTATGGGACGCAGGACCCCTGTTATACCCAGGACGTAGTAGACCCAGGGCCCCTGTTATACCCAGTGACGCAGTAGACCCAGGACACCTGTTATGCCCAGGACGTATGGGCGCAGGACCCCTGTTATTCCCGTGACGTATGGGACGCAGGACCCCTGTTTTACCCAGGACGTAGTAGACCCAGGGCCCCTGTTATACCCAGGACGTAGTAGACCCAGGACCCCTGTTATACCCCGGACGTATGGGACCCAGGGCCCCTGTTATACCCAGGACGTAGTAGACCGAGGACCCCTGTTACACTCAGGACGTAGTAGACCCAGGACCCCTGTTATACCCAGGACGTATGGGACGCAGGACCCCTGTTATACCCAGGGCGTATGGGACGCAGGACTCCTGTTATACCCAGGACGTATGGGAGGCAGGACCCCTGTTATACCCAGGACGTATGGGACGCAGGACCCCTGTTATACCCAGGACGTAGTAGACCCAGGGCCCCTGTTATACCCAGTGACGCAGTAGACCCAGGGGCCCTGTTATACCCAGGACGTATGGGACACAAGACCCCTGTTATACCCAGGACGTAGTAGACCCAGGACCCCTGTTATGCCCAGGACGTAGTAGACCCAGGACCCCTGTTATACCCAGGACGTAGTAGACCCAGGACCCCTGTTATACCCAGGACGTATGGGACGCAGGACCCCTGTTATACCCAGGACGTATGGGACGCAGGACCCCTGTTATACCCAGGACGTATGGGACGCAGGACCCCTGTTATACCCAGGACGTATGGGACGCAGGACCCCTGTTATACCCAGGACGTATGGGACGCAGGACCCCCGTTATATCCAGGACGCAGTAGACCCAGGGCCCCTGTTATACCCAGGACGTATGGGACGCAGCACCCCTGTTATACCCAGGACGTAGTAGACCCAGGACCCTGTTATACCCAGGACGTAGTAGACCCAGGACCCCTGGTATACCCAGGACGTAGTAGCCAGGACCCCTGTTATACCCAGGACGTATGGGACGCAGGACCCCTGTTATACCCAGGACGTATGGGACCCAGGACCCCTGTTATACCCAGGACGTATGGGACGCAGGACCCCTGTTATACCCAGGACGTATGGGACCCAGGACCCCTGTTATACCCAGGACGTATGGGACGCAGGACCCCTGTTATACCCAGGACGTAGTAGACCCAGGGCCCCTGTTATACCCAGGATGTAGTAGACCCAGGACCCCTGTTATACCCAGGACGTATGGGGCGCAAGACCCCTGTTATAACCCAGGACGTAGTAGACCCAGGATCCCTGTTATACCCAGGACGCAGTAGACCCAGGACCCCTGTTATACCCAGGACGTATGGGACGCAGGACCCCTGTTATACCCAGGACGTAGTAGACCCAGAACCCCTGTTATACCCAGGACGCAGTAGACCCAGGACCCCTGTTATACCCAGGACGTATGGGACGCAGGACCCTGTTATACCCAGGACGTAGTAGACCCAAGACCCCTGTTATACCCAGGACGTATGGGACCCAGGACCCCTTTTATACCCAGGACGTATGGGACGCAGGACCCCCGTTATACCCAGGACGTATGGGACGCAGGACCCCTGTTATACCCAGGACGTATGGGACGCAGGACCCCTGTTATACCCAGGACGTATGGGACGCAGGACCCCTGTTATACCCAGGACATTTGGGACGCAGGACCCCCGTTATACCCAGGACGCAGTAGACCCAGGGCCCCTGTTATACCCAGGACGTATGTGACGCAGGACCCCTGTTATACCCAGGACGTATGGGACCCAGGACCCCTGTTATACCCAGGACGTATGGGACGCAGGACCCCTGTTATACCCAGAACGTATGGGACCCAGGACCCTTGTTATACCCAGAACGTATGGGACGCAGGACCCCTGTTATACCCAGGACGTATGGGACCCAGGACCCCTGTTATACCCAGGACGTATGGGACGCAGGACCCCTGTTATACCCAGGACGTATGGGACGCAGGACCCCTGTTATACCCAGGATGTATGGGACGCAGGACCCCTGTTATACCCTGGACGTAGTAGACCCAGGGCCCCTGTTATACCCAGTGACGCAGTAGACCCAGGGCCCCTGTTATACCCAGGACGTAGTAGACCCAGGACCCCTGTTATACCCAGGACGTAGTAGACCCAGGACCCCTGTTATACCCAGGACGTATGGGACGCAGGACCCCTGTTATACCCAGGACGTAGTAGACCCAGGACCCCTTCTATACCCAGGACGCAGTAGACCCAGGACCCCTGTTATACCCAGGACGTATGGGACGCAGGACCCCTGTTATACCCAGGACGTGTGGGACGCAGGACCCCTGTTATACCCTTGACGTAGTAGAACCAGGACCCCTGTTATACCCAGGACGTATGGGACCCAGGACCCCTGTTATACCCAGGACGTATGGGACGCAGGACCCCTGTTATACCCAGGATGTATGGGACGCAGGACCCCTGTTATACCCAGGACGTAGTAGACCCAGGGCCCCTGTTATACCCAGTGACGCAGTAGACCCAGGGCCCCTGTTATACCCAGGACGTAGTAGACCCAGGACCCCTGTTATACCCAGGACGTAGTAGACTCAGGACCCCTGTTATACCCAGGACGTATGGGACGCAGGACCCCTGTTATACCCAGGACGTAGTAGACCCAGGACCCCTGCTATACCCAGGACGCAGTAGACCCAGGACCCCTGTTATACCCAGGACGTATGTGACGCAGGACCCCTGTTATACCCAGGACGTATGGGACCCAGGACCCCTGTTATACCCAGGACGTATGGGACGCAGGACCCCTGTTATACCCAGAACGTATGGGACCCAGGACCCTTGTTATACCCAGGACGTATGGGACGCAGGACCCCTGTTATACCCAGGACGTATGGGACCCAGGACCCCTGTTATACCCAGGACGTATGGGACGCAGGACCCCTGTTATACCCAGGACGTAGTAGACCCAGGACCCCTGCTATACCCAGGACGCAGTAGACCCAGGACCCCTGTTATACCCAGGACGTATGGGACGCAGGACCCCTGTTATACCCAGGACGTATGGGACGCAGGACCCCTGTTATACCCTTGACGTAGTAGAACCAGGACCCCTGTTATACCCAGGACGTATGTGACGCAGGACCCCTGTTATACCCAGGACGTATGGGACCCAGGACCCCTGTTATACCCAGGACGTATGGGACGCAGGACCCCTGTTATACCCAGAACGTATGGGACCCAGGACCCTTGTTATACCCAGGACGTATGGGACGCAGGACCCCTGTTATACCCAGGACGTATGGGACCCAGGACCCCTGCTATACCCAGGACGCAGTAGACCCAGGACCCCTGTTATACCCAGGACGTATGGGACGCAGGACCCCTGTTATACCCAGGACGTATGGGACGCAGGACCCCTGTTATACCCTTGACGTAGTAGAACCAGGACCCCTGTTATACCCAGGACGTATGTGACGCAGGACCCCTGTTATACCCAGGACGTATGGGACGCAGGACCCCTGTTATACCCAGGACGTATGGGACGCAGGACCCCTGTTATACCCAGAACGTATGGGACCCAGGACCCTTGTTATACCCAGGACGTATGGGACGCAGGACCCCTGTTATACCCAGGACGTATGGGACCCAGGACCCCTGTTATACCCAGGACGTATGGGACCCAGGACCCCTGTTATACCCAGGACGTATGGGACGCAGGACCCCTGTTATACCCAGGATGTATGGGACGCAGGACCCCTGTTATACCCAGGACGTAGTAGACCCAGGGCCCCTGTTATACCCAGTGACGCAGTAGACCCAGGGCCCCTGTTATACCCAGGACGTAGTAGACCCAGGACCCCTGTTATACCCAGGACGTAGTAGACCCAGGACCCCTGCTATACCCAGGACGCAGTAGACCCAGGACCCCTGTTATATCCAGGACGTATGGGACGCAGGACCCCTGTTATACCCAGGACGTATGGGACGCAGGACCCCCGTTATACCCAGGACGTAGTAGACCCAGGACCCCTGTTATACCCAGGACGAAGTAGACCCAGGACCCCTGTTATACCCAGGACGTAGTAGACCCAGGACCCCTGTTATACCCAGGACGTATGGGACGCAGGACCCCTGTTATACCCAGGACGTAGTAGACCCAGGGCCCCTGTTATACCCAGGACGTAGTAGACCCAGGACCCCTGTTGTACCCAGGACGTAGTAGACCCAGGACCCCTGTTATACCCAGGACGTAGTAGACCCAGGTTCCCTGTTATATCCAGGACGTATGGGACGCAGGACCCCTGTTATACACAGGACGTAGTAGACCCAGGGCCCCTGTTATACCCAGGACGTATGGGACGCAGGACCCCTGTTATACCCAGGACGTAGTAGACCCAGGACCCCTGTTATCCCCAGGACGTATGGGACCCAGGACCCCTGGTATACCCAGGACGTATGGGACGCAGGACCCCCGTTATACCCAGGACGTATGGGACGCAGGACCCCTGTTATACCCAGGACGTATGGGACGCAGGACCCCGTTATACCCTGGACGTAGTAGACCCAGGACCCCTGTTATACCCAGGACGTATGGGACACAGGACCCCTGTCATACCCAGGACGCAGTAGACCCAGGACCCCTGTTATACCCAGGACGTATGGGACGCAGGACCCCTGTTATACCCAGGACGTAGTAGACCCAGAACCCATGTTATACCCAGGACGTAGTAGACCCAGGACCCCTGTTATACCCAGGACGTAGTAGACCCAGGACCCCTGTTATACCCAGGACGCAGTAGACCCAGGACCCCTGTTATACCCAGGACGCAGTAGACCCAGGACCCCTGTTATACCCAGGACGTATGGGACGCAGGACCCCTGTTATACCCAGGACGTAGTAGACCCAGGACCCCTGTTATACCCAGGACGTATGGGACGCAGGACCCCTGTTATACCCAGGACGTATGGGACCCAGGACCCCTGTTATACCCAGGACGTATGGGACGCAGGACCCCTGTTATACCCAGGACGTATGGGACCCAGGACCCCTGTTATACCCAGGACGTATGGGACGCAGGACCCCTGTTATACCCAGGACGTATGGGACCCAGGACCCCTGTTATACCCAGGACGTATGGGACGCAGGACTCCTGTTATACCCAGGACGTATGGGACGCAGGACCCCTGTTATACCCAGGACGTAGTAGACCCAGGACCCCTGTTATACCCAGGACGCAGTAGACCCAGGGCCCCTGTTATACCCAGGACGTATGGGACGCAGGAACGTCATGGAAAGTGAGGGGCCCAGTCAAACTTTGATCACGTCTTGACAAAACCAACCCCCTATGCAAAATGTATTTGCAGATGTGGCCCTTCTCGCCTTTGAGAACCCTTTGTCATTAAAAAAAATTAACACACCAAGCAAAATACAAGATTTTGCCCCAAAAATGGCCAAAACGGGCGGGGGTCATGGCCCCCCAGCCCCCCCCCCCCCCTTGTTCCTACGCCTATGGTAATACCACACGGCTAGGTTTCAAAGCTCATTTAGCTTACACCTGTCAAAAATTATTTTCTTGAATCCTCTTATGTCTTCTGCCACCTAACGCCTCCGAACGTTCAGAATCCGTTCAGTTCACACACCCGCAAACTTCTCCCTGAAACCGCCACTGCACATCACATGCTTCCACCAGGTGCCAGCAGAGCCCATACAGTTCACACCTCCCACACTCCTGACTAAATTGGTCACTGTTCATCCGTTTGTCCTCTCATCAGATGAAAAAGTATATATAGTTCACACCTCCCCAAACCCCTCCCTGAATCCGCCACTGCACATCACTTCCTCCTCCCATCAGATGCCAGAGTACATTCAGTTCACACCTCCCCAGACCCCTCCCTGAATCCGCCACTGCACATCACCTCCTCCCATCACTCTGCCGGAGTCCATTCAGTTCACACCTCCCGAAACCCCTCCCTGAATCCGCCACTGCACATCACCTCCTCCTCCCATCAGATGTCCATTCAGTTCACACCTCCCCAGATCCCTCCCTGAATCCGCCACTGCACATCACCTCCTCCTCCCATCAGATGCCAGAGTCCATTCAGTTCACACCTCCCCAGACCCCTCCCTGAATCCGCCACTGCACATCACCTCATCCCATCAGATGTCCATTCAGTTCACACCTCCCCAGACCCCTCCCTGAATCCGCCACTGCACATCACCTCCTCCCATCAGATGCCAGAGTCCATTCAGTTCACACCTCCCCAGACCCCTCCCTGAATCCGCCACTGCACATCACCTCCTCATCCCATCAGATGCCGGAGTCCATTCAGATGTGGCGCAGACCCCATCTACTCACGCGCCCACCCTCTTCTCAGGGGAGACTGAATGGTAATAGAAAAATAAAGTGCTGGCGAACGGTAAGCAAGATTGATTAGGGTCTGGCTGCAGTGATTTATTCGGTGCGAACGAGAGACGTACGCCGCTGGGTGATCAGAGAGAGGCTATCGCAGGCCGGCTGCAGATCGGCAGGCAACGGATCACTCGGTGGTGAGGTGACTCGATGGTAAGGTGACTCAGTCGTATATCCATACATACATCCTGGAATAATAATAAAAAATATAGTACTTAAAATACAAATTGCATGTCACATATTGCCGATGAAAATAATGCCATCAAAATATTGTCTTCCAAGATTATTGCGAGATTACCATTATTCGAAGGTAATTCTTTTTGTTTGTGCGCTTCTTTGGGCTGCACCCGCATGAATTATCTGTGGAGCTGAATGGCCCATGATGCATGGTCGTTCTTAAACACATTTCTAAGATGTATTAGTTTGGAGGATTTAATGATGGAACAAACTTAATCGTCAGTATTCAGCATGACAAGTTGATAATTGACGTATGACGCTTTATTTTACCAATACTACATACCGAACAAAATGTGTCTAAATCTCATCAGTAAGCATGTTACTAATGCATGTTTGTACCAGAGACGCAGGAAGGGGCAGGAAGGAGGCTTTCTCGATGGATCCGATACCGATATTCGCTGTCACACATTGCCTTCTCCGGTTGCACGCAATGTTCACAGAATTAAATGACCAATGGCTAATTTTCAAGGAAAGTGTATGAATTGTTCGCACCACTCGAGCTAATTGGACTTATTAACATCAGCAACAGCTGAATAACGCGTTTTGTCAATCTGGTAATTCCACGTTTGTAAATGAGTGGCAAAGGAAGTTAATTGTTTCGTCGTTGCCTCATGTCAGTGCTTCCTCATTGGTTGGTTATCGAGCCATTTGCATTGCTCACGGCACCGCAGCCAGAAGGAAGCTCTGGGTAGGCACCGCAGCCAGAAGGAGGCTCTGGGTTAAAGTAACACGTTCCAAATCTCCTGCGACAAACTGCTTTGAAGCGATCGCTGTCTGATAGTGTCGATCTGAGTAGCTGACAACCGATTTTTATCCGTTGAAGATGAACCGAGTTCACACAGACTTCATAATCACGTTTGCGACCAGATGAAAAGGTGATTATGTGAAGCATGCTGAGCGTGATTAGTTTAGTGTTTAGGTTATGTCGCTGGGAAATATTGACATGAGGTTATTGCCAAGTTGAACAGCGGCGCGATCACATGACCAGCTGCTGTGTATGTGTGTTGGTCCGGTGCCCGGCGCCGACTTACAAACCCGGTGCAGCTTAGTACAAACTAACAGTGGCGCAGCGCACAACATTATCTTGATTTCACTCGGGGCTGTCACCGTGAGTGAAGCTCAGTGTCGACGAACACGAACTATTTGCTCTCCTAATGCCAGATGGAAAGATGAGAAGTCTACGTCTTTTTGGCTTATCACTCGCTATTTTTTCGTCAAGTTGCAAATACCGGTAACATGCAGCAGCTAGTTAATTAATCGCCGGTTGTTAGCGCCCGGGTGACAGTGATAGAGTGCACGGTCGGCCCGATTTCATCACGGACTGACTGTCTCCATTACATCAGATTAATCTGCATTTATTTCGCGCGAGACTTGGACGTGTTGCAGGAGGTGCTCGGAGGTTCTGTATGTTAAAGTGAGAACGGCAGCGGTTTACATCCGAGGCGACCTGCGCTGCATGGGAGGCGCAGGTCGGACCTGGAAGACCTGTCAGACCTGCGCTGCATGGGAGGCGCAGGTCGGACCTGTCAGACCTGCGCTGCATGGGAGGCGCAGGTCGGACCTGCCAGACCTGCGCTGCATGGGAGGCGCAGGTCGGACCTGCCAGACCTGCGCTGCATGGGAGGCGCAGGTCAGACCTGCCAGACCTGCCAGACCTGCGCTGCATGGGAGGCACAGGTCGGACCTGGAAGACCTGCCAGACCTGCGCTGCATGGGAGGCGCAGGTCGGATCTGCCAGACCTGCACTGCATGGGAGGCGTAGGTCGGACCTGCCAGACCTGCCAGACCTGCGCTGCATGGGAGGCGCAGGTCAGACCTGCCAGACCTGCGCTGCATAGGAGGCGCAGGTCGGACCTGCCAGACCTGCGCTGCATGGGAGGCGCAGGTCAGACCTGCCAGACCTGCCAGACCTGCGCTGCATGGGAGGCGCAGGTCGGACCTGCCAGACCTGCCAGACCTGCGCTGCATGGGAGGTACATGGCATGACGAATGGGGCCAACAGGAAGTCGGCTGGCAGAATCTGTCCCGGGGGACGGCGGTCCAAGGTAAACCGAGCTGCGGGAACGCCATCAATCTTACAGCAGGTTTGAGGAAGAGTATGAGCACTATTTGGTGCAAAGTTGTGCTCACGTGCAATACACACTGTGTTCGTAATACGATAACATCATTACATCAACACTATTAATGCCACAACATCACCAAATGACATTTAGACATACTCTCTCCTTTTTGCCGATGCATTTGATGTTTTTGAAATTAAATTTCATATCTCCAACATCACCATTATATACCCCACATCCGTACGTGTACCTCATGTTTATCATGTATCTCAAGCCGATTTTTACCGTTGCTCCCTCCAGCTATCCATGCACCCCCTGCTCCCGTCTCCCCTCGCGTCAGTGTGGTCCCACGGGCCGCCGCCGGCTTTTTAGCCGCCTCTGTTCCCTCGGGCGGCGCGTCCGGCACGACATATGCAACAGCTCGCGCGCCTAATA
The DNA here is from genome assembly GCA_036785665.1 of Chirona hameri. NCBI lineage: Eukaryota > Metazoa > Arthropoda > Thecostraca > Balanomorpha > Balanidae > Chirona > Chirona hameri. Next base: position 84,870 of record JAXIVJ010002218.1, read on the forward strand.
GCGGACGAAATCGCGGCGGCTCGTATCGCCCCCGGGGCGGCGCGCTATATGGGATTTACATTAAGTTAGCGGGCGGCGACCGGCTCCCCCGGGGCGCCCTCTGGATGATGCATTAGCGGTGTTCTGAGCTGTTAAAGACGCGCCGATGACTAGCCTCTCAATGATAGGGGCGCCCCCGCCCGCCAGCCCCCCTCCCCAGCTCCCGGCTGTTATTATTGGAGAAATTAGCGGCGACCGGTTCGCTGGCGCGTAATGGTCCGTTCTCGCGCCAAAATTGGATCAGAAGGGTTTGTCGAGAGGCGACGAGGAGGCCGATCGCGAAGCTGAGGGTGATTGGTGTCGACGGAGGCCATTTGGCGGCCAACATACGGCACGGCTGCGCTGCCGGCGCGGCGGCGGGGCTTGCAGAAACGGCTATCGAGAGTCGGCTTCGGCCGACTTTAGACAGCGGCGGGATTTCAACATTAGTGTTCCAGCATGTTCCAGCGGTGGCGAAGAGCACGTCAGGACTCCGACTCAGAAGCAGCCGGCAGAGTCACGGCTGCAGCATGGCGGTGCAGTGGGACTCGACAGGGGTGGCGAGCTCGGGTCGTCGGAGCTCAGTGGCGAGCGGCAAGGGGCTAACACAATGGCGCCCTATTCACACCCTCTGCTGAACATTATGGCGGCTATTTTCGCCGCCAGGCACGTCGCCGCACCAAGTGCGGGAAGCGGAGAGTGGCTGTCTCCCCAGAGGGAAGCTGGAAGCTGAGGGCACTTAATGAATCAGGTCGAGCTGATCCATTCCCCGCACAGCCTTCAACTATGTGACTTGCTGAATATGGTGAGACCGATGAAGGATCGATGAAGATCGATTACAATAAATCGAACGTAAAACAATAATGCGGTGTGGGTTGTGACATGTATGTATGTGTGTATGCTATTCCTATTTTTATTTAGAGATGTTCTTATTCCAAGTGACATCTATTTGCGTTTAGCTATGTATGTGATTTTATTACGTCTTTTGGGGGCGGCATTATATTTTCCCGTTACGATGTGAGAGCATACCGCCATTGGCTTACCAGTTTGCTCTCATTTATTGGATTGTGAAACATATTTTAGCCACAACCTTGAAAACGATATCAGTGCATAATATTGCATTAAAGTCATTACCAGCGTCAATCTTGTATGGCTAATATCCGTCGATTTTCCGCTCACTCAGTGAGGAAAGCACTACGCATGTCTGTGTGTCCGTACCATGTGACCAGCGTAGCTCTCTCCCACAGTCACGCGGCGCGTAGCCGACTCCCAGGGCGGCCCCCTGAGGCTGGTGCCGCGATCAATGGTCCCTGGAGAGCAGCTCCCCGCGGCCCGGAGAATGGGGAGCCTGCAGTGACGTCACATACAGCTTTGTCGGGTGACAGTGACGTCACCAACAGCTGCTGTTAACGGATATACGGCGACGTCAGCGTCAACTGATGTCAGTGACAGACTTTGTAGCCCTGGGGCGGCATCAGTTAGATGACGCACTCTAGTGACATTCGCTTATAGGTTATGCTATACGTGAAAGTTCATATGTGACACTGTTATTTGTTGTACGGAATAGTCACAAAGTTAAGCTCGATGTTCCCTGCTTAGCAGAACGCTGGAATAAAATGACGACAGTAGTGTATTAGTCTAAATATTTATATTGCAGCTTAGCAATGGGATTGTTTACTTTTGAGCAGTGACGGCAAATTAACCTAGTGATCTTGATCTGATATTGATCTTGATCTGATCTTTATCTTGATCTGATCTTTATCTTGATCTGATCTTTATCTTGATCTGATCTTTATCTTGATCTGATCTTTATCTTGATCTGATCTTTATCTTGATCTGATCTTTATCTTGATCTGATCTTTATCTTGATCTGATCTTTATCTTGATCTGATCTTTATCTTGATCTGATCTTTATCTTGATCTGATCTTGATCTAATGATTGTCCCGTGTTTCCAGAAACTATAGCTATGGTCTGAACAGCCTATCATCTGTATATAATCTTTAGTTGTTATTAATTAGGTGCAAGCTATGAATAATAGGTGATTACTAAAAGTTCCTATATTTGAAATATCTTTATGTTGAGCTTGAAATTAGCTTTAAATTCACGCCAACATTTCCAGCAGCTGAACATAATTTCAGAGAGAAAAATCAAAGGGTATCACAGCAAGAGCAAACATAACAAGGTATCATAGCAAGCTCTGAAAAAAAACGCAGTGAAAGAAGAAAAAACAAAGACAAAAAAAACACTATTTAATCGTGTGGATATACACAAAATATAAGTGCACTCTCTACTCTACCTGTGAGTTTACTACCTGTGACTGAAAACAAAACTTGAAATGAGTTCGCGCGACGTTACACATTTGAGTCGAGATTGTGAAAGCGTATTTAAATTAATTGCAAAAAGCGAAAGGAGTGAAGTACACAGTATCGAAGTGTTGAAGAACAGTGAGATTAGACAGACTGCCGGATATTTGCGGGACATGTAGTTTAGCCTATAGGACCGGCTTCATACCAGTTGCATGAGCTGGTACATTGGCGGATCCAGAACGTTTTTTTTGGGGGGGGGGGCACGGGTGGTTGGGGGATCCCAAAAAGTCTCACACAATTCTGCAAACTCATCGGATTTCGCTTGCTTATGCATTGATGTCTAATTTAAAACAACCTTTCCTTTCCTCTGCTGAACATTATGTGTAAATGTCGAGTAAATGTTGCTTATATTTTCTTCTATATCAGGAAATGTGTCGATTTTGCGTCGATTTTATGCGGTTTGGGGGGTGGCATGGCCGGTTTGTCCCCCCCCCCCATGGATCCACCAGTGAGCTGACACTATTAACCACCTCTACCACCACCTTTCTCCCCCACACCACCACAGGTTCCCCAATCTCCGTCCGCTGCTGCCCCGCCACCTCCCTCGCCGCCTCCCCCCCCCCCCTCCCGGCCGGTGCTATCGAAAACATGGCGTCTCGGATCGTTTGACGGGGCTCGGGGCCGTGCCTAACGCACCTCTGAGGCCGTGTCATAATTCGCCGGGCCGGCTGCCGGCATCACAAAGCATCGGCAGGTGACGGCCCGGGCGGCGCGCGAGGCGAGGCGAGGCGAGGCGAGGCGAGGGGGAGGTGACGCCTCGGTGGCGGCTGCTCTCCGCTCCATACCGCCGAATACATTAATTGGATTATAATTAATCGGCTTAGGATTGCGGCGGCGAAGTGGGACGCCACGCTCTGCAGGTGGTCCGACGCCAGTCGTCGCGGCGGCCAGCCGGGCTGAAGGATCGCCATGCCAATGGCGTTGCCCGGTAATGACCCAGACGCGACTTCAATATTTCCTGGCGGTGGTGGAGAGCGGTGTATGCATTGGTGATTTCTCCAGCCGTGTATTGCGATTGTGAGCTAAGATTTGGTCTGTCTTGTTATATTGAAGAGGGATCAGTGACCGCAGTGGAGAGCAAACATGGTGCAGGAAATGATTGCCGAATTCGATCAAAGCAGTATAAATTGATGAGCTGTTTTTTTAATTCACCTTGTCAATTGTGCGCCTCGTCATGGTATAAATAATGTTTCAATAATAAGCAAACCTGTAAATGCTTGGGATGAACTAAACACTAGACATAGTTAATAAGCGTTTAGCTATGAATCACATTACTAACCAGTTATGTTATCCATTTTCTTATCCTCGTCATTGTCTTCAGATATATATCAATGTGTATAATATCGAAGATGGTTAAATTCGCAACAAGGAAAATTAACTAAACAGTTGGTGTCCCGCCGTTTAGGCTGCCGGCAAAAATCGTGTTACTTCGTGCATGCCATTGCCGTTCCGTCATAGAGGAAGTGACTTCATGCACGAATATAGACAGGTAATAAACGTAGCGTTGTTGCTGGGGCGGGGGGGGGGGCAAGGACACTCGTTACAGTTTTCCAGGTACCTATGGATATGACCTCTAAACAGTGCCAGTTTTTAGAATGTTGTGGTGAAAAGTGATGTCTGGAAACTGTACATACACTACATCCGAGGCAACGATTCCTAAATTTGAGGGAAACCCAATTTAACACGAGATTGGAAATAACCGTAACACGACATCCCAGTAATATATGAAACTAAAATGTTGCAAGGATTAACCCGCGCCGTGCCGGTGCTCGGCGCCACCTTCGCCGTGCCGGGGGGGGGGGCGTTTCGACGCCCCCTAACTCGGCTCTTATGGAACGTAGACAAAAAGAGAAAACACCGTTCGAAAGCTCGTCACAATGCATTTCGAAACTATTTCTAGCATTTTTTTATCAGGTCGATATTGAGGTCACCAGAGGTCATCAAGGGTCAGATTTTCCAGTTTTAAGACTTCGCTCCAGAAACCCCCAGATATCACAGGAACTATGATAGCTAGGAACAAACGGGAAAAAATCTTGAAAAATGTAATCGCTAAAATTTCCTCAGATTTTAGCTCAGGTCAATAGTTTAGGCTTCAGAGCTCATCAAATATCAAAAAGGCTATTTTTAGCAAAACAGTTCTCACAAATATCTTTTTATCTATAAAAGATAGGGTAATTATTTTGACACTATCGTGTTTGTCTCGTCAAAGCATTTTGCATCATATGCATGATGACCAGGTAAGGTCAGCTTAAAAATTTGACCTCTGGTCAAGGTCAAGTGGTGACCCAATTAGGTCATGTTGCACATTGGGAGACGTGCCTCGTAGAGCCCTTCATGGAATGGGAATCCCCATGGAACCCATGGAACGGGATGGAAATGGGTGGGCATGGGGCCATTTTGGAAATGTAACGGGTTGAAACGGGTTTGGGACAGACCATATATTTTTTTAGCACCACACAAAGTGAAATATGCTGAAACGGGTGGGAATGAGAGCCCCATCAATTACGAATTCGGATTGGAACGGGTTTGAGTCTGGCTGAATGGGCTGGAACGGGATGGGGGCTAAAAAAGTGTCCCATGTGCTAGTGCTCTAGTGTCTCGACGAGACAACACACATTGGTGCCAGTTTCACTTCTCTATCTTGATTTTGTCGAGAGTTATTGGCAACGAAGTGTTGGTGACCTCGGATGATTTCATCTGACCCTGTAGGGTTCACTGAATAAAAATTGCACCTGGAACTTCAAGAATGACCTATGATAACATGATCCAGAAGTAATTGGGCTGATATAATTCGTATCCTCAGAATAGGAAGCATTTCAATATTTCCCCATTGGCTTATAATGGGGAGGTCACGAAATTGACCCGACCTTTGGTCACCGATATAAACAAAATCCGAGAAGAAGAAAAATTGTAGGTACCATTGCCTTTATGAAATCCTGTAAGTACGAAATCGATCGGCCAAAAACTGTGGCTGTGGTACGACCGGAAACATTTTTGGAAGTGGGGTTACGTGACCTGGTCTGGTGACCTGACCTCAGTTGACCCGAAATCAACAAATGTACACTATGTGGGTAATTGATGTCCCAACAGCTGTGCCAAAAACGGCGGCGCTGCGCGCCGCCGTTGATTCGCTATCCTCGTAAAGCCTTAGGGGGAGAGGCGTTTAAACGCCCCCCCCCCCCTCCGGCAGGGCGCGGGTTAAGCATTCGTCTTATTCAAATACCACATATAAAATTACACAAATTCATAATGAACCGTGCCAAAATGTGTATCCTTGACATGCAAGTTCATCATGTTACTGGACGGATACATTTATGACAAGGATATGAATCGATACTAATTTATGTACATTCATTTTTTTCCATCTGTTATTTGCTTTCAGCTAACTGTCCTTAGGTTAAGAATTATAATAGCAAATTCTTACACCTATTGTTTGACTTCGTTTGATTCTGAATAGTGTTTAAGCAGAATACAGTCGAATAAATGCTCACAAGACTTTTTTTTAAAGCAGCACAAAACAAATATACGGGAGAAGCATGTTGGTGAAGGAACCAGTGTATAACGTCATTCGATGTATTCTTCTTTCTTTATTTTACCTGGCATTCTCTTCCTTAGAAATCGTGAAAAAATAAAGGAATGGAAAATATTGCATACTAACTAGTGACTCAGACACTAGTTAGTATGTAATACTTTACTCGAAAGACATGCAATATTTTTTATCATTTTCTGGAAATCATGTTTGATTATTTCTCTTTCATCATTCTACATAGCACCTTATTTTACTGATTCATATATCTGCGCCCAGCATACCAAAGGAAGTCTTTTGAATACCATCGCTATTCACACCATCCCCCAGACCGCACTCATAACCACGGCGTCGCCGGCCAGTGCACCACAATCGCCGCCAGCAGCGGGGCGGCGGTTCCGACGCACGTAGCCCGCTCATGAAAACACGACGCTCATAATGAACGCCGCCGCTACCTCGGCCGAGGGCACGTTAACAAATCACCAAGTCTTTTTCGACGGGGGCGCGTCTCCCCGCGCGGTAAATCTCAATTGTCCTTGGTGTTCGTGTGGCGGCGGCGGCGGCGGCGGCGGCGGCGGCGGCGCTGTTCGGGTCATGAATCGCCGCCCCGCGCCGCCCCTCGTCGCCCGCCTCCAGTCGGGCTGTCACCTTTGTAGCGCGCCCTGTATAACACGGGTGTTAGGTGGTGGGCGAGGTGAAAAATGAGACGGTGTGCTGCTCCGGTCTGGTGTCGCGGCGGTCACGTGACTTCCTGACGCGGAAACGGTGCGCAGAGGCGGACACAGGAAGGGTTCGGTGTGGGACCAGGCAGCAGTGAGCTGGTGTCGGCACGCAGAAGGCTACTGAATATCCAGTGAAGATATGGAGTCTCAGTTTTCTGCCACGAACAGCAGGGCTTCATCAATGTCAAGACTTGTTAGCACCCTGAGTGGGTCGGTGTTTCTTGCATAAGGCTAGTTGGCTGAAGTCACCGGGCGAACTTCCAGTGGTACCCTGCCCGTCACGCAATAGCAACACCGATCCCTTGAAGGGTCGACTCACTAATTAGCGAATCCTGGGAGGTGGTGCAAAATGTCAGTTTTGAAGTAGTTTTAGTGTGTTTTATAATTTATCTTAAAAAGAAGTATATTCCAAATCAATTTACATTTAGTATTATAAATAGGATGTGAAACTAAATGTGAAATGTTCATCGAATCGTTTCGTATAGTATTTCATACCGCATAGACATATATTTAATTTCATTGAACTAAGAAATATATTATTCTTGAATACACAGAAATTTCAGAAAAATGGGTAGCTAATAAACATGGCTCAATGGACGTGGAATCAGCAACTTTACATGATGTATCCAATTTTGTTTGCCCGCAATCGTCATCAAATCAATACCGCTAGTTAGAATTGTATAATGTTTGGGAGATAAATGCAAATGAGGACATACAATGTAACCGGTGTCGAATAGGTGTTGCTCTGGCCTCTGGCGGCGTTTGTTTTCGTAAGATATTAGCCGTGTGTGGCATAATCGTATCGAAGCATGTCGATCTAGTCTTTGTTAAACCTGACTTTTGGTGTCCAAATCGCACCGTGCGTTCAGCCTCAACACCAGCCAATATTTGCCAGCTGCCTTTATACAACTTGCTGGTCAATATTTGAACAAGACATGCGGTTTGCCATCCATCTTACACGGTGTCAGATTTTCCTTGTGGTAATTTCTATTGGATATTATGATCACCGCACACAAGGCCGCAGCTGCACATTTCCACGCACCATTATGGGCATATCATTTATGGGGGCAGGGTATTCATCGGTTACCATGGATATATTTGCGTCAAAGGGGGCGATTGTGATCAGCCAATAATGAACATCGTTTGTGAAACGCGTGCCACGCATGATCATCCATCCTCCGTCCAGGGACGACTGGCCATTGCCGCGCTGTGTGATACGGAAATAGGCAGCTCGAATAGCGGACACGCCACGTAGTAGGTAAACGCTGGCCCAAGGGCTGCCACCCAAACGGAATGTGTTTCGTTTGTTGTGTACTGTCTGTCGTGCAGAGTGGATCACATGCACCACAGTAAATGTTTTTGCCCTGGGTTTGTCTCCCCTTCCTTATCATGCGTCACTACCATCTCCGTTTCACTCCCTTACGCCCCCGGTTGATTTCCTTTGTTCTCTCCTCTTATTTCCTTTATCTCTCCTTCTCTCTTCCTGCCTTACTCTTAACCACCCACCTGCTTCCTCTCCCTTTCCCATTTCCTCCCTTACTCCTCTCCTTTCCATCTCCCTCCTCCTCTCCTTCCCATTTTCTTCCTTACTCCCTCCCCTTTCCATCTCCCTCCTCCCTCTCCTTTTCCCATTTCCTCCCTTACTCCCTCTCCTTTCCATCTCCCTTCTCCCTCCCATTTTCCCATTTCCTCCCTTCTTACTCCCTCCCCTTTCCATCTCCCTCCTCCCTCTATCTCTTTTCTCTCTGACTCCCCGCCCCTCTCTCCTTCTCTCCATCCTCTTCTATCTCCCCTCTCACTCTTTCTTCCTCTCTTCCCTTCTCTACTTGTCTTCGTCTCCTTTCTCTCCAGCTCTCTCCCCGCGAGCCAGCTTAGCGACGACACAGCTTCGGCGTCCGACCACGTTTTTGCCACAGGCCTGAAAGTAGGCACGTGTTCTACCCCTATACACTTGTTGAATAATTTGTAGGACTGCGTTGCAACTGTTCGGGCGGCCCGCTAATGCGTTTTCCGTGTCGGTGTTGCAGTAAATAGGCTCGGGCTGTCGGCGCTCGCCGGCGGCAGTGCTTCTGTTTGTGGCTGGCTGGGGAGGCAGCCGCCGTCGGAATCTACACAGATACACCGGCGGCCTGCCACAGCTCTGGCGTACACAACACAACACACGGACAGGCCGCCGAGCTACTAAGTGCACCATCGGTAATGTGATTAGTGGTGTGGTCTCAATACTTCTTCGCATGCTTTCCCAGCTGACTATGTTTTTTCTTCACAACCATGGTTTGCCTCTGCAGAGGCTTCCTTCCTAGTCGAGCCCCAAAATGAAGCTGGTTTGTATAGTGTGACTACCGTTATGGTTATCTTCATCGGAACATTCAAAAGACGGTTGCTTTTGTTGTACAGTGAGCGCGAATTAGCACGTCTGCGCCGTTTCACGTAGCCAGTGTGGTTAGTCGACGTTAGTCAGTCAGACCACGCGCCTGCAGCTTCAGCTTCGAGCGCTCGAAGCTTCTGACCACAATGGAAACTGGCCGGTCCAATTCCCGACCGCCGCAGCGCCGCAGTGGCAATATATCGCAAGACAGCGATCTTCTCACTCAAACACTGAATGGTACAGCGTATAAAACCACCAGCTGAGACGAAATCGCTCGTAGACGGCCGTCGGATAGGAGAAGCTTTCGGTCTGGCCGGGCCATTCGAACAGACTTCGAGATCATGTGCGGACACCGTGACACTGAACTTTATTCTCGACCTGTCTGGAGCGATGTCTGTCGAATATTGGGTAATATATTAGCCTGTGTTGAAAGCGGACTTTTCGCCACACAGTGTTTCGGTTAAGATATCAAATCAAATGAAAATATCTAGATTTAGTTATGCAGAGTAATGCATCGTATTTGTTCACGAATTGTGGTCTTCATAAGGTCATTGAGATGAGTATTGTATGTCCAGTCGTAAGAACTAAGAACTTGCGAGCCTTGCATTTTAACCCTCGCCCTACGGGGGCCTGACAGCCCCCCCCCCTGAGGTTTTTTCGAATAACTTTTTACAAATACTATGCATCTTGCTGAAATTTTAAGTAGCTGAGTTTACAACAATTATACGTAGGCTGTATAAATTTAATTGAAATTGGTTTAGCAGTTTGGGAAATAATCATGTTTTGATGACGTCATGTTGGTAAAAAATGAGAAATATTAGCAAAATCGTAGAAAACAGAGTTTTAAAGCAAATTGCAAACACAATTCACCAAAGATACAAAATGACATTCTCTTTAAAATGGCAATCTCGGATTTCCAAAATGTTGGGTTTTTGACCCCTATTTTTTTTTTTTAAATCCCCACAAAATCAAAATTTGCAAAGATATTAGAAAAACCGGAATATATGTAAGAGAACTGAGTATGGACAATACTCTTACCAAATTTCAAAGCAATATGTTCATTTTTGACTGAGGGATGGCTCTCTAAGATTAAGAAACTGATGACGTCATTTTTTTAATAACGTTTTTTGACTTTTTTGACAAAATACGAACAAATAATTACTTTTTTTCTGAGACAAAACTAGTCTAAGAACATGCTTTTTATTTACATTTATCAATTTCTAATTTTGAGGTTTTCTGAAGAGCAAAATCGCTGCTCTGGACGTGGTAAATCCGAGGTCATTCACTTGACCTGGAAGGTCACCCGTTGACCTGAAACCTAAAAATCGCATACTGTTAGATTCCTCTTATGGCAGGCAACATGCTGGTTCTTACTGCATTGCTCTAAGTTGCTTGGTTTGGAAGTTAACAGGGGGCCTCTCAGCTCTCCCCCCCCCCCCCGTAGGGCGAAGGTGAAAAAGCTCCCGTAGGGCGAGGGTTAAAACTACCTTAAGTTCAATATTTTAAAGCATACCGAGATGTGCAACCAGGAATAGGGATTACCTGAGTCTGGTTCCAATATAAAAATTTAGTTTCCCACGACCTAACATTAAAAATGTCACGCCGCTTCGCGGCGTCACATCGGTGGCCATCGTCATAACGAAGCCATCGCCACCGTCTTCGGTTCGTTGTAACGGTGAATTTAATGAATAGCATGTTTAGCCTATTCTCTACAGGGCCAACCGCCTATGTTTCTGGGTTTTATCAGGCGCGGCGCTAAATAGCAAGTACCTACTATAACATGAAAGTCTACATTAAAATGCTGCAAAGGTTTAAATACACGAATACAAAATGAGTAATTTTTCTTTCGTAATTTCAGCCGACCCCCCACACACACACTCAAAAATTATCGGCGACGCCCCTGGGTACAGCTGGCAATTGACATAGTTTTGCTCAGTGTAAGGCCATGTCGGAACAATACAAACTGCAAGCAGACGATCTTTCCTTTTTCGATATCCCAAAAGGTCGAAAAGCTAAACAAAATCGTGTAGTTTCAAAATGAAGTGGCCCAAATCCTGGGAAAAAATAGAAATTGGGGGTAGATAAGGTCCGCTAAAAATGGTTTGCCCCCCTCTCCCCCCCCCCCCCCCCCCCCCCCCCCTCCCCCCCCCCCCCCCCCCCTCCCCCAAAAAACGGCCGGCTGGATCCGCCCCTGAAAAATAACACTGATTGATTTGCGCCGCGTAGCGGCCCGGAATTTTTGGCTTATTTTTTTTTGGTCTGGATAACTAGGCCCTAAAAATCGATAGGTTCTATAATCTATATATATCAGCCCAGGGCACCAATGCAGCCACTCAGTGAGATTCATCCACCGCAAAGATAGAAGAAATTTCGCCGCAGTGGCACAAAAATGTGATATTTTCGCCTTTTTAATCACAAAATTATCAAAGTTTGGGTGCAGTTGCTTACCAGTTTCAAATACGTTTCATGGATTTCCAGCCATGAACCATATTATACAAAAAATGGCGGGCCCCATGGGTTCGTTCGCGACAAAAAAAAACGATAGTCGTCAAACATCGTGACATCGAGGATTTCTCAGGACGCACGTATGTAATATGCGCCGTGAAGCGTCGCGTTTTTTGTCTCTTAATTTTGCACCATTTCGCATAATATAAGTGGGTTTTCAGCAATTTGATGGGGGCACCAGGGCTTTGATGCCCCGCCTCCCCATCTTCCTGGATTCAAAGGGGTGCGGTGTCCGGTGCCCCGGGGGCACTGCCCCCCCCCCCCTGTTCCATCGCCTATGGAAGCAGATCCCAACTCCCGAGGGCCCTCAAGGCCCCTCGATTCCGATACGTTGTTGCCTCTGGTATAAAGGCACGTTGGTGCCCCTTCATAGCCCAAGGAACGGAAGGCATGGAGGGACTTCTTTCATAATTTAGCCATTCTAATTTAGCATCATTTCGCGAGAAAAAAATGCTTTCCAGCGACCAATGCTTGTGATTTATTGTGTCTTGTGCTTGTGACGGTGATGCCCCTGGTACACCGGCGCGGTGGTGCCCTTGGTTCAAGGAACACTGAATTATGTGCGCCGCGTAGCGGCGCAGCATTTTCTGCTTTACTTTGTTTTGCTTTATTTGGGATTTTTTGCTTTATTTTGGAGTTGCTTGCTTTATTTTTTCTTTATTTGGGGTTTTGGTGGTGCCCCGAGGCGGTGGTGCCCCTGGTGCCTTCGGCGCGGTGGTGCCCCTTCACGGCCCAAGTGGGGGGGGGGGAGGGGGTCATGACCCCGTGACCCCCCCCCCCCCTGGATCCGCCACTGCAATGAGTAACGAATGAGGCTTACGCTGGAGCATGCCACTCTAATTATCTTATGGGCACCTTCTCGTTCTGAGCTGTGCTTAGGCGTAACTTGGCTTTGGATGCAGTCATGGCTGGCTCATCTATGGGAAACCAGTAGCTAAATTAAATATCTGACAGAAATCAATCCATGGCTGAAGTTGAGAAAACACCACATCATCACCTCACTCCGCGCCCTGACGATCTCACGTCAATTGCCGTGACCCTGGCATCCGGCCGTCGGGCCGCTCGTCAATCTGAACCAATCAGAGACCGAGAGATAGCGCTGTCAACCGATTTCCGAACACGAACGACCCCGGTCCAACGCAGTGTCAAAAGTCAACATTGCATACTCTATGCCCTGCCGCCGCCGGCCGGAACAAAAACCCGGCACACACCACCGGCAACGGGGCACCTAAATCCTACGCCGCGTGTCAACGGCATTCCTGGCGCAGCTGAGACGCAGCGGGCAGCGCCGCTAGCGCAATAAATCGGCCCACCGCGCCACGCTCGCCGCCGCAGCCAATTCCGGCGCAGTGGATCACCGCGACACGTCGTGCTAAAGCAGCGCCATAATGCACGTCTTAGCCGCGGTGCTTGGGACGTAATATTACACACATTTTACATTGTTCTTGTCAGGCTAATGCAACACCTTGTAATATATGCACGTGGCGACAATTCGCGACGGCTGCGGTGCGGCTCGGCTTTGGGCTGGTACAGTACGTCGCCCAAAGTCGTGCCTGTCACCGCCGGCGCCGCATTCGCTCTCAATGGCTAATGAACTGGGGAGTTGACACACTGTTAGAGTGAAAAGTTGCCGTGGTGGTTCATTAGATTTAGAGCCATAAAATGCCGGCAGGGTAATCTGTTGGGAATAAAGGCTAATGCGACGGCGGGGTAACGCAGATGGGAGTTCGGCGCGGTCGCGCGGACCGCCCCGTCCCGAGCGGCCTCAGCGAAAGGTCGCCGCGGCCACCGCGCCAGGCCAGATCAGGCTTTATGTTGGCCAGATGAAAATGAGTCGGGCGCGGGCCGGGAGGTCATGCAGCACTCGGCACTCACCGGTGCCGCCATGCGGATTACGTATGGGCGTGTGTGCGGTACTGTGCATTATGTTGGTAATGGTCTGCGCCAGCGGGGCAGCCAGTTCTCTTTGTCTCGGCACGTGCTAATGGGTCGGGCAGCTCGGGATCCACGGGTCTGCCAGTGCAGATGAAGGCACTGGCTGTTTTAATAAGGGTGAGCGCAGGATTGAAACGCGCTACGTTGGTAGGTATGCTGACATACAGGATACCAGGGGCGGCGGAGGAGGGGGCGGGGGGAGGCAAACATATTATTTCCCCCCCCATCAATTTGTAAGCGGGGCCCTCCAAGAAAATGACCGAGGGCCCCGAGGTGCCCCCAACCAGCCTGAGGGGCCTCTAAGGCCGATAGAATGCCCTCAGTCGGCCTGAGGGGGCCCTCGGTAGGCCTGAGGTGGCCCCTGGAAGGCCTGAGACTTCAACATGTGCCTGTCCGACGTTTTTTTGCGACCATATAGGGGCCCTGCAAAATATAGTGGCCTAAATCCGAGGAGCTACCATTTCGCGCTTGTTTTTTGGTTGTTGGAGGGGGGGTCTTTGGCCGTGGAGGGCCCTTTGGCTGAGGAGGCCCCCTGGGCTGCTTTGCCCCACATCCGAAAAAAACTTTCCGCCGCCACTGATACTTTTTGAAAATACTTTCCGCCGAAAATACACAGAATGTGTGCTAAATATAGTGAGATGTTGATATTTATCCGAGCACCAACTTTGTGTAGTCATACTGCAACAGCTATAATTATTTAGTATCAACTAAATATGCTTAAAATGCTATCTTAACAACAATCAATATTCTGAAAAAAAGCATTGTTCAACGGCTCTCATTATTTTGTGATAAGTTGGTGTCAAATAGATCAACCTGTTATACCTTACGTCATGGTTACCGATTTATGAGAAGCTGCAGATGCAGTTAACACGCGCCCTGGAGGGCCTCTGATAATTACACGCCCTGGAGGGGGGGGCGGATTTCGCCCCCCCCCCCCTATGATCTCGAAAACCACGCAACGTAGCGACAAGCGGGAAACGACGTTAGATAGCTCGAGACAAGCTCTTTCGAAAGTATTTCGTTATTTTTTCTTCTTCAGGTCAATATTGAGGTCACCAGAGGTCATCAAGGGTCAGATTTTCAAGTTTCCAAGACTTCGGTTCGAACACCCCTAAATATCTCGGGAAGCATGATAGTTAGCAGCAAACGGAAAAAAGAAATCGAAAGTCATTGAAAAATGCAATCGACATAGGTGTCCTCAGATTTGAGCTCAGGTCAATAGTTTAGGCTGCAGAGGTCATCGAATGTCAAAAAGGTGATTTTGTTTTCAAAACTGTTTTCCACAAATAACCTTTTACCTAAGAAAGATAAAGCAATAATGTTTACGCCATCGCGTGTGTCTTGTCAAGGCGCTTCGAATCATATTCATGGTGACCGGGTTAGGTCAACTGAGAAATTTGACCTCAGGTCAAGGTCAAGTGGTGACCCAAGTTGGTCATGTTGCATATTGGGAGACGTGTCTCGACGAGACAAACATATTGGTACCGTTTTCTCTTCTCTATCTTCATTATGTCGATAGTTATGGATAAAACCGTGTTGGCGGTCACAAAATTGACCTGACCTTAGGTCACCGATATTAGAAATCCGAGATGAACAAATTGTTGGTATCTATGACCTTATGAAGTCCTGCAAAATTGAAACTGATCGGCGTAAAACTGTGGCTGTGGTACTACTGCAAACGTTTTGGAGTTGAGGTCATCACGTGACCTGGTCTGGTGACCTGACCTGAGATGACCTGAGGCCAAGAGTTTTAAATAATGCGGGAAGTTCATTTATAAACAGCTATACAAAAAACGGCGGTGCTGCGCGCCGCCATTTTTGCGCTATCCTTGAAAAACCGGAGGGGTGGGCGGATTTCGCCCCCCCCCCCCCCCCCTCCAGGGCGCGTGTTAAATCAGTGTGATCATATCAAGCGGCAAAAAGCCTTGTCTGCTCGTGAACATCTCTATTAAACGCGTTGGTTATATGTGCGTCAAATATCGTACAGCTTTTGACATACTGGTGAAAATATGTTCACGCAAGACTATTTCAAAGGTATAATACGGAATGAATAGTTCTCTTAAGGGTTGGGGTCGAGTGATGGTTGGCAAACGTTAATGATCTGTTCCATTTGGCAGACCTTAACTGACGCAGGTTACCAGTCTCACTTCAAAAGATATAGGTTCCATTAACGAATCTGACAGGGGTGTAGGATCCTATTCAGTTGAGGGGGCTTCAGCCTCCCCAACTTGGTTTCAGCCCCTCCCCCCTCCAACTTGGACGAGGAAGTGGGCCAAATCCGGGGAGAAATCTGTATTTTTGTGGATTTTGATGGTACCTTAAGATATTTTTTCCCAGCTCAGGCCCCCCCCCCCCACAAAAAAAAACTTTCTGGAGAAGCTACGCCCATGGTATCTGATCATTCAACCCCTTTAGTGGCAAAAATACTAGAAAACCATTAAAATGCAATGGCTCTTACGCGTAACACTGTATCCATGACGCGCACTTGACCAAAAAAAAAAACAAAAAAAAAACGTCACCTCGGGCCGGCTTGGGCCGGGTTGGGCCGGGTTGGGCCGCTCATATTCAGATTTTTACCATACACCACGGAAGGACGAGCGAGCGCTTGCTCGTAATAATACAGTACCTGTTATGAACCCTAGCCTGAGGTTTCCCCACGTCTCACGTGCTACGATGGGTCAGATTTAATTATCCGAATTATCAATTTCAATATGACGTGAACAAATTAGAGCGTTCACATTTTAGTGTCGATATGTGTTTGACATAATCGGTTGACTGTTGACAGACAAATCACGTGATGCCAATCTACACTAACGTACCCGGGTTCGTGCCACGCTAAACGGACAGCTTCCCTGACCTTTCTGTTGGCCTGTAAGATGCAGCATCCAACTTATCTCCAGTTCATCACAGCAATCAGAACTCTGAATTAAACCTGCGGTCTCATATTCACCGACAGCAATGCAAGTTAGTAAGCCCAAGGCCCTATCACAACAGTAAGCGGAACACACGGGAAGCTCAGAAACGAGAACATTATGTATGTTCATAACGTTTTCATTTAAACAGATATAACGAGTGTGTGTGTGTGTGTGTCATCTCTAGAGGTATATAAGTTTGTTTTGTGTCGCTGTGACAGGCGATAGTCTTGCTTGACCGCAGCCAGTAATGGTGAAGTGGAGATATATATAGACTCTTTCGAGTTTTCCAGGGAAGATAAGAATATCTTTCTAGTAGAGGTTGATTTTCCATTCGGTCCGCAGTGCAGGAATATTTTTATCTTTGCACTCCGCTGAGATCCAAAGATAAAAAGGTTTAATGAACGTTCAACGATAAAGTGAAATAATGTGTTATCTTTGCATCCCTCTGACATGCAGGCCCTGACATCCCTCTGACATAAGGTCACGGGAGTTCCGACGAAAAATCAAGTACTGAACTGAACTGGACTGAATCAAAATCTACTGAGAAAGATATACAATTATTCATGTCTCCCTCGTGGAAGATAGGAAATCTTTTCCGCGCGTGTTCCTGAAAAAAACTCGCTCCTTCGTCGCTCGGTTTTTCAGTCACACGCTTGGAAAAGATATCCTTATCCTCCACTCGGAGCCATGAAGAATCCTCTATATCTTCATATTTAAGGTTCATCTTTAACATTTGTATGCTGTAAAAAAATATTATTATCTTTGCATCCTGCAGGGTGCAAAGATGCAGCTTGAGGTGTGAGTTTATTGTCATGTTGTCAAACATGAAGATCTTTCTTTCGAGTTTTCTTGGGCAGATAAAAATATCTTGCTTCGTGAATGCCACAGCTAAAAACCTCGTGCTTTCGGCACACGGTTTTTGCTGGTTACTCCCTCAGGAAATATATTCATTATGACCTGAGGCCTATTTCACAAAGAAGTTAGTAATTACACATGTTTGCGATTACAAACGCAAGAAAATATTGCAAACCTCACAAAAAGCTATTTCACAAACATTCGCCACCTCTGAATTGCCGATTGTAAAGAAAATTGTAAACACAAATGTTAGTACAGCAGAAAGCTTGAAATCAAGAACGTTTGTATTAAAACTTGATGCTAATGACAAATAATTTGATTGTTAACAAATTAATTTAACAAATATTTGCATTGTGGTTTATTTTTTTATTCAATATAAAATTAGTTATAGGGAGAATAATCTTTTAATTAACATTTCATCGGAATGCAAACTCTGATCGTAAAAATACATCTTGGTAAGCAGTTAGAATAAACAGAATTTGACCATTCACCAGGTGGCGGAGCATAACAACAGAACTACTGTTAAAAGAAAGATCGTTGAATTTCTCGACCATTTTTTCACCTAACCTAGCCGATTTCTTACTTCGTAAAGGGTGAAGGTTCACTGTACATTGCACAAGACATCGTTGACCGCTGCAATTCTATCGCCATGCGGTTTCTCCGCACGGAGGCGCCCCTCACAGCGCAATCGGTAGGGTGCATGCACTGTGACTGGACTTCAAAGCTGGAGATCCCTGTTCGAATCTCTCGGAAAAATAAATTGTTTTGGGCAGCTATACCTATGCATAACTAAACCATTACCCTAACAACCTCGGCAACGTAACAACCTCACCAAGAAAATAACCTGAACAGTCAAACAATGTCAACTGTCAATGCAGTTTCTGAAATTCAGAACCCCTGACCCACTGGGATTACAAGTTTGTAATTGCAAACATTTCCTCACTTCCGTCAACCTTTGAGAAATAGAACATGTGCAATTGCAAACATTTTTACAAACAATATCTTTGTAAAGTAGTTTGTAAATAGTAAATTGAGATTTACTGCCCTGGGGTTTTGTGAAATCCAAACTACAAACATGTGTAAAAATTATTTGTAATTACAAAGAAGTTCTTTGTAATTACAAACTTTTTTGCTTTGTGAAATAGGCTACAGATGATGACAGTGATATCGAAAGCTTGTCTATTTTAATTATTCATTTGACCACTAAAATACATATTTGGCATGTTATTGATCATTTTAACACAACTTTTGGAAATATATATATATATATATATATATATATATATATATATATATATATATATATATATATATATATATATATATATATATATATATATATATATATATATATATATATATATATATATATATATATATATATATATATATATATATATATATATATATATATATATATATATATATATATATATATATATATATATATATATATATATATATATATATATATATAGATAGATAGATAGATAGATATAGATATAGATATAGATATAGATATAGATATAGATATAGATATAGATATAGATATAGATATAGATATAGATATAGATATAGATATAGATATAGATATAGATATAGATATAGATATAGATATAGATATAGATATAGATATAGATATAGATATAGATATAGATATAGATATAGATATAGATATAGATATAGATATAGATATAGATATAGATATAGATATAGATATAGATATAGATATAGATATAGATATAGATATAGATATAGATATAGATATAGATATAGATATAGATATAGATATAGATATAGATATAGATATAGATATAGATATAGATATAGATATAGATATAGATATAGATATAGATATAGATATAGATATAGATATAGATATAGATATAGATATAGATATAGATATAGATATAGATATAGATATAGATATAGATATAGATATAGATATAGATATAGATATAGATATAGATATAGATATAGATATAGATATAGATATAGATATAGATATAGATATAGATATAGATATAGATATAGATATAGATATAGATATAGATATAGATATAGATATAGATATAGATATAGATATAGATATAGATATAGATATAGATATAGATATAGATATAGATATAGATATAGATATAGATATAGATATAGATATAGATATAGATATAGATATAGATATAGATATAGATATAGATATAGATATAGATATAGATATAGATATAGATATAGATATAGATATAGATATAGATATAGATATTGATATAGATATAGATATAGATATAGATATAGATATAGATATAGATATAGATATAGATATAGATATAGATATAGATATAGATATAGATATAGATATAGATATAGATATAGATATAGATATAGATATAGATATAGATATAGATATAGATATAGATATAGATATAGATATAGATATAGATATAGATATAGATATAGATATAGATATAGATATAGATATAGATATAGATATAGATATAGATATAGATATAGATATAGATATAGATATAGATATAGATATAGATATAGATATAGATGTAGATGTAGATGTAGATGTAGATGTAGATATAGATATAGATATAGATATAGATATAGATATAGATATAGATATAGATATAGATATAGATATAGATATAGATATAGATATAGATATAGATATAGATATAGATATAGATATAGATATAGATATAGATATAGATATAGATATAGATATAGATATAGATATAGATATAGATATAGATATAGATATAGATATAGATATAGATATAGATATAGATATAGATATAGATATAGATATAGATATAGATATAGATATAGATATAGATATAGATATAGATATAGATATAGATATAGATATAGATATAGATATAGATATAGATATAGATATAGATATAGATATAGATATAGATATAGATATAGATATAGATATAGATATAGATATAGATATAGATATAGATATAGATATAGATATAGATATAGATATAGATATAGATATAGATATAGATATAGATATAGATATAGATATAGATATAGATATAGATATAGATATAGATATAGATATAGATATAGATATAGATATAGATATAGATATAGATATAGATATAGATATAGATATAGATATAGATATAGATATAGATATAGATATAGATATAGATATAGATATAGATATAGATATAGATATAGATATAGATATAGATATAGATATAGATATAGATATAGATATAGATATAGATATAGATATAGATATAGATATAGATATAGATATAGATATAGATATAGATATAGATATAGATATAGATATAGATATAGATATAGATATAGATATAGATATAGATATAGATATAGATATAGATATAGATATAGATATAGATATAGATATAGATATAGATATAGATATAGATATAGATATAGATATAGATATAGATATAGATATAGATATAGATATAGAGATAGAGATAGAGATAGATATAGATATAGAGATAGAGATAGAGATAGAGATAGAGATAGAGATAGAGATATATATAGATATATAGAGATAGAGATAGATATAGATATATAGAGATAGAGATAGAGATAGAGATAGAGATAGAGATAGAGATAGAGATAGAGATAGAGATAGAGATAGAGATAGAGATAGAGATAGAGATAGAGATAGAGATAGAGATAGAGATAGAGATAGAGATAGAGATAGAGATAGAGATAGAGATAGAGATAGAGATAGAGATAGAGATAGAGATAGAGATAGAGATAGAGATAGAGATAGAGATAGAGATAGAGATAGAGATAGAGATAGAGATAGAGATAGAGATAGAGATAGAGATAGAGATAGAGATAGAGATAGAGATAGAGATAGAGATAGAGATAGAGATAGAGATAGAGATAGAGATAGAGATAGAGATAGAGATAGAGATAGAGATAGAGATAGAGATAGAGATAGAGATAGAGATAGAGATAGAGATAGAGATAGAGATAGAGATAGAGATAGAGATAGAGATAGAGATAGAGATAGAGATAGAGATAGAGATAGAGATAGAGATAGATAGAGATAGAGATAGAGATAGAGATAGAGATAGAGATAGAGATAGAGATAGAGATAGAGATAGAGATAGAGATAGAGATAGAGATAGAGATAGAGATAGAGATAGAGATAGAGATAGAGATAGAGATAGAGATAGAGATAGAGATAGAGATAGAGATAGAGATAGAGATAGAGATAGAGATAGAGATAGAGATAGAGATAGAGATAGAGATAGAGATAGAGATAGAGATAGAGACAGAGATAGAGATAGAGATAGAGATAGAGATAGAGATAGAGATAGAGATAAAGATAGAGATAGAGATAGAGATAGAGATAGAGATAGAGATAGAGATAGAGATAGAGATAGAGATAGAGATAGAGATAGAGATAGAGATAGAGATAGAGATAGAGATAGAGATAGAGATAGAGATAGAGATATAGATATAGATATAGATATAGATATAGATATAGATATATATATATATATATATATATATATATATATATATATATATATATATATATATATATATATATATATATATATATATATATATATATGTATGTATATGTGTATATGTGTATATGTGTATATGTATATATGTATATATATATATGTATATAGATAGATAGATAGATAGATAGATATATAGATAGATAGATAGATAGATAGAGAGAGAGATAGAGAGATAGAGAGATAGAGAGATAGAGAGATAGAGAGATAGAGAGATAGAGAGATAGAGAGATAGAGAGATAGAGAGATAGAGAGATAGAGAGATAGAGAGATAGAGAGATAGAGAGATAGAGAGATAGAGAGATAGAGAGATAGAGAGATAGAGAGATAGAGAGATAGAGAGATAGAGAGATAGAGAAATAGAGAGATAGAGAGATAGATAGATAGATCGATAGATAGATAGATAGATAGATAGATAGATAGATAGATAGATAGATAGATAGATAGATAGATAGATAGATAGATATATAGATAGATAGATAGATAGATAGATAGATAGATAGATAGATAGATAGATAGATAGATAGATAGAGAGATAGAGAGATAGAGAGATAGAGAGATAGAGAGACGGAGAGATGGATAGACGGATAGATGGATAGATGGATAGATGGATAGATGGATAGATGGATAGATGGATAGATGGATAGATGGATAGATGGATAGATGGATAGATGGATAGATGGATAGATGGATAGATGGATAGATGGATAGATGGATAGATGGATAGATGGATAGATGGATAGATGGATAGATGGATAGATGGATAGATGGATAGATGGATAGATGGATAGATGGATAGATGGATAGATGGATAGATGGATAGATGGATAGATGGATAGATGGATAGATGGATAGATGGATAGATGGATAGATGGATAGATGGATAGATGGATAGATGGATAGATGGATAGATGGATAGATGGATAGATGGATAGATGGATAGATGGATAGATGGATAGATGGATAGATGGATAGATGGATAGATGGATAGATGGATAGATGGATAGAAGGATAGATGGATAGATGGATAGACGGCTAGACGGCTAGACGGCTAGACGGCTAGACGGCTAGACGGCTAGACGGCTAGACGGCTAGACGGCTAGACGGCTAGACGGCTAGACGGCTAGACGGCTAGAAGGCTAGACGGCTAGACGGCTAGACGGCTAGACGGCTAGACGGATTGACGGATTGACGGATAGACGGATAGACGGATAGACGGATAGACGGATAGACGGATAGACGGATAGACGGATAGACGGATAGACGGATAGACGGATAGACGGATAGACAGATAGACAGATAGACAGATAGACAGATAGACAGATAGACAGATAGACAGATAGACAGATAGACAGATAGACAGATAGACAGATAGACAGATAGACAGATAGACAGATAGACAGATAGACAGATAGACAGATAGACAGATAGACAGATAGACAGATAGACAGATAGACAGATAGACAGATAGACAGATAGACAAATAGACAGATAGACAGATAGACAGATAGACAGATAGACAGATAGACAGATAGACAGATAGACAGATAGACAGATAGACAGATAGACAGATAGACAGATAGACAGATAGACAGATAGACAGATAGACAGATAGACAGATAGACAGATAGACAGATAGACAGATAGACAGATAGACAGATAGACAGATATACAGATAGACAGATAGACAGATAGACAGATAGACAGATAGACAGATAGACAGATAGACAGATAGACAGATAGACAGATAGACAGATAGACAGATAGACAGATAGACAGATGGACAGATAGACAGATAGACAGATAGACAGATAGACAGATAGACAGATAGACAGATAGACAGATAGACAGATAGACAGATAGACAGATAGACAGATAGACAGATAGACAGATAGACAGATAGACAGATAGACAGATAGACAGATAGACAGATAGACAGATAGACAGATAGACAGATAGACAGATAGACAGATAGACAGATAGACAGATAGACAGATAGACAGATAGACAGATAGACAGATAGACAGATAGACAGATAGACAGATAGACAGATAGACAGATAGACAGATAGACAGATAGACAGATAGACAGATAGACAGATAGACAGATAGACAGATAGACAGATAGACAGATAGACAGATAGACAGATAGACAGATAGACAGATAGACAGATAGACAGATAGACAGATAGACAGATAGACAGATAGACAGATAGACAGATAGACAGATCCCAGCCGTTGCAGAGTTTTTGCGAGAAAACACTTTTCAACATCCCTCACGCGGCACACGCCACCTGCAGTGATAGTCACCCATGTGAGTCGACACTGTTTTCAAACAGGGTAGGGTGGATACTACAGGGTAGGGTACTCAGCAAAGAAGTCTGCTTGTCAATCGGACTTTATAAGCTTCTCAAAAGCGTCGCCACGGGTCGGGCCGGGCCGGGCCGGGTCGGGCCACTCATATTCAGATTTTTCCCATATTCCACGGAAGGACGAGCGAGCGCTTTGCGATCGCTCGTAATTACCTATCCTTTAGTGTGGGTAGGATATAGACATTAAATGTGTTATTTTTAACTGACGCAGCAATTGCACACGGAACTAAAACACCGTACCTACATACACGGAACTTAAACACCGTACCTACATACACGGAACTTAAACACCGTACCTACATACACGGAACTTAAACACCGTACCTACATACACGGAACTTAAACACCGTACCTACATACACGGAACTTAAACACCGTACCTACGTAAACGTAGGTTCTTGGTATATTGTCGACGGGTCAGTCAACGCTCGTAAGTCGTAATTGTGTACAGTTGTGGATACAGCAGTTGCAGCAGAATGCCAATCTGTGTTTGCGACACATGCTCACAACTAAATAAGCAAATATGAACCAATGAACCAACCAGAATATATATAGTTTAAAACAGTAACGCCATCTCGTGAAAAGAACGGTGTTAGCGGAGGTACTGCCATCTATTGGCAACTCAATGAACTAACACCAGAATGCTAGTGCCACGTATGGCACACCATGCCACCTACGTCCTGCATGGCATGCATTTATGCGCATCAAATAAGAATTCAGCTAAAGGGAAAATATAAATAATCATGTGTGCGTGTTATGCAATCCAATCGGAGTCTGGGGCCATTGATGCTTTGGCGAGCGATTATTTACCTCGATACGCACCGGGTCAAAAATAAGACCTATAGAGCCCTTTTTATATTTGATTTTCATAAAACCACAAGCCACCATCAGACAAGCATTCGATTAAAACTCTGTTCTAGATTAGGAAAAAACGATCATTGTACTTTTTGCAAGACATGTGTTGTTTTTAAAACTGGATGCTATGACTGAGCATGGTAATATATAATAATATATAGTATACATGGTATATAGCATATATGTATATATAATAATATATAGTATACATGGTATATAGCATATATGTATATATTATAATATATAGTATACATGGTATATAGCATATATGTATATATAATAATATATAGTATACATGGTATATAGCATATATGTATATATTATAATATATAGTATACATGGTATATAGCATATATGTATATATAATAATATATAGTATACATGGTATATAGCATATATGTATATATTATAATATATAGTATACATGGTATATAGCATATATGTATATATAATAATATATAGTATACATGGTATATAGCATATATGTATATATTATAATATATAGTATACATGGTATATAGCATATATGTATATATTATAATATATAGTATACATGGTATATAGCATATATGTGTATATTATAATATATAGTATACATGGTATATAGCATATATGTATATATAATAATATATAGTATACATGGTATATAGCATATATGTATATATTATAATATATAGTATACATGGTATATAGCATATATGTATATATAATAATATATAGTATACATGGTATATAGCATATATGTATATATTATAATATATAGTATACATGGTATATAGCATATATGTATATATAATAATATATAGTATACATGGTATATAGCATATATGTACATATTATAATATATAGTATACATGGTATATAGCATATATGTATATATTATAATATATAGTATACATGTGTTATGTCACCGCAGGCTAAAAGATGCAATAATTTGACAAATGCACTGAAAAATGAAGCGCATATTTCCTAGCATCGACATGCATAATTTGACAGCAACAATCTCTGCGTGATAAACTGCACTGCAACTCTCGGAATTATGTACTACTTGAACGATTCATTGACAGAGCCCCTCGTTGCGTCACCCAAGACACCTGAGCTGTAGTGTTGAATATGTAGTCAGACTGGCCGAGCTAAGACCTCGGAATTCTGCTATGTTATCTATGGGACTTGTTTCTTCCTAGTCAATATGATTTGACGGCATTCACTCCAGCTAACAGAACAATGATATTCAATAATATCCTGCCATCAGTTCGATCTGCATGGTTCTTTTCTACACTGGTGTCGACACAAATGTCAATGGAGGGCTGCAACGCGCCTTTTTGTCGAACAGCTGTTGTCAACGATCTTTTTGTTCAGGGGTAGTCACGCTATTGATTATTTGACAGACTGAGGATTATCCGCGTCAAAATCTTCATGCAATATCGACATGCCACGAAAGAATGGAACCATCGATCAGGTGCAGGTGCACTAACCAGTTTTGTCTATGAAAAATATAAATCGATGATGAAGGCAATCAGTTTGGGTGTCACTGCATGCATGTAGTCCAGTATTTTAAATATTGCAATGATTTTATCATGCATACATGCTGCACTAGGTACATATACAGCTGGATTCACGCCGGATGCGGCGTTGGTTGCCAGATGTTACGGCGCTAACATTAAAATGAATGAAATTAAGAAATCCTTTCGTGATCGGCAAGCCAATTCGGTTTTCATGTTCGAATTAAAGGTTTATTCTATTCAATCGTAGTATTCAAATAAGTCACACCAAGTTCTCCATTCCAAACCAGAATCACTGACAAATTGCCAACAATGAACATTTTTACGCGATTAATGTCACGTGCTATTTACACCGGGACACTGTCGTTTTCGAAACGACATCCTCCCCCCCCCCCCCCCACTTCAGGGGGGCAGACGGAGAGAGGGGAGAGAGTTTGACGTCCATCTTCAAGCGCTGTCCTCCAATACACATATCCGTCTCGCCGGGCGGTGCACCTCACCTCCGCGCACCAGGACGCGGGCAGATCGCACGCAGCCGTCCTGACCCGGTATCACCTCCACCACGCGGCCGAGCGGCCATCGCCCGCGAGGCGCGTCCTCTTCCATTCACAGGACCAGGTCACCGCGCGCCAGATTCCTCGTCTCACGGGTCCCGTATTTCTGTTGGAGCTCGTCGAGGACGTGATCAGCCCCTGCGTGCATCAGCCTTTCGTGAGTGGCTGTGATCAGCAACAACGTCATGCGGCTGTCTCTTGGCAGGATCAGTGGATGGCGAGTTTCATCTGGCAGTGGAGCGCGCCCCAGCCGTCCTCCGACCCGCACAGGCCGTCGCGATCCAGCTGGAGAGACAGTGGCAGCAGGCGATTTCCACTGGTAATCGGAGATCCTCTGGTCAGCGCCGCTATCTCCTGGCCAAATGCCTCGCGTTGCAGCTGGCGACCGATGACAGCTTTTGCTTCTCCGAGCTCAAGTGTTGATAGGGAGCCGTACTCGCACTGACTATCCGAGCGTGCAGCAGTCAGATTCCGCCGAAATCGCAGCATCCAGGCCACGCTGCGCCGGTACCGGCTCCAGCTTGAGAACCGGCCAGGGTCTGGCAGTATGTCCGGTGTCGTCACGCCGTCATGATGTGTGGAGAGGACCGTCTTCACCTCTGGGTCTTCCTGAGCGACTGATCGCGGCTGGCGATCCGCTGGCCAGTCATCTTCGGACTGCCATAGAAACCTCGGTCTGCGGATCCAGTGACAATTTTCGGTCAGGTCCGACGCCATGAGCCCTCGTGAGCAATCGTCCGCTGGATTTTCCTCCCCGGGGACAAATCTCCACTGGATAGGCTCGGAGGTGCTCCTTATCTCCGCCAGTGTGTCCTCGGTTGAGCGCTCTCTCAGAATATGGAGCACCTCACGATCGCTCACAGGCAGCATTTGGCGCAGGCTGCCCGTCAGGTACCAGCCGAAATGCGTCCAGATCGCCGAGGGTTGTCCTGGGGGGCCGACCGAAGCCTCCTTCTGTAGCATAGCCTCCAAAACGTTGTCGCCGAGAAGCAGCTCCACGGTGCGGCCGTTGGTGTCCGGGATTGGGATCCCAGCCAGATGTCTCCACTCGCTTCGCTCCTTCCAGTTAATCTGCTGTGGCCGCACGTTGAGTTTTGGAACGGAGAAGACCTCTGGCACAGTCACGCGCTCGGCTCCTCCACTGGCCCGAATTGGCGAAATCTGTAGAGATACTTTCATAAAGACATAGACATAAATTTGCAGTACAATAAAGAGCCTCGTGGGCCCGTCCTGGGTTGTACGGCACACATGGACGTGAACAGCACACATGTGACAACGGACATGAACGACCACATACATTGCCTCGCAGGGCACCATATCATGTAATACACACTAACCATTTCAGAATTTAACATCCAGTACATATACATCGTTAACACTACATCGTCCTGCACACACGAACCTCAGAATTTAGCAATCTACATTCACAAGACAATGTATGAATTCAATCCATACAAACGTTGTAAATTTCACTAGTCCCACACATACACAATCTTCCTTCTCAAAATAATCCCTTTCTTGTAAGCAACCTATTTCAATTAGTTATGTTCTTATGAATATTCACATATGTGTATCACTATAACTAAGACTAATCCCAGGAGTATTTATAAACACAACCCTTTCCCGCAAAATATTTGTCGAGCCCAGCTTTGAAAGAAACTAATGTGGCTGCACTGATTACATCACCTGGTAAATTGTTCCAATGGCTCACAGCCCTTCTACTGAAAAACGACTGCCTTAATCTGGTCCTGCTTTGTTTAACAATAAGTTTATACTGATGACCTCGCCCTCTTTTCTCCCTATCAAAATCAAACAAGTGCTTTAAATACCCAGTCTGTTGACCATTTACAAACTTAAAAACTTCAATGAGATCCCCCTCAATCTTCTGTATTTAAGTGAGAACATATCCAATGTTTTAAGCCTATCCTCATATTCTAAATTACTAATACCGTTAACCATTTTTGTTGCCCGTTTTTGTACCCTTTCTAGTAACCAACAATCTTTCTCATACGTTGGAGACCAAGCTTGCACACAGTACTCTAAATGTGGTCTAACAAATGCACAATAAAGTTTAGTTATCACCTCAGCACTTTCATAAGAAACATTCCTGTAAATGGTACCAAGCATCCTTAGCGCCTTTTTTCTAGCTTTGGTTACCTGGTCAGATGCAGACAGCTTAGTGTTAACCATTACCCCTAGATCCCTTTCCATTACCGTCTGTGACATCTTCTGTCCCCCCATTTCGTACGAAGTTCTTCTTTTTACTCGGCCTACATGCATAACTTTACATTTGTTAATATTAAATTCCATTTGCCATGTTTCTGACCATTCAACCAACCTATCCAGATCCGACTGGAAAAGATCCTGGTCGTTATCTCTCCTAATAACCCTGAAAACTTTAAGATCGTCAGCAAATTTTAACACTTTACTGTCTACACCATTCTCGATTGTATTTATGAATATTAAAATAACAATGGGCCTAAACCTGAGCCTTGAGGCACCCCACTACGCACATCTCTCCATTCAGATTTGACCCCATTTAGTAAAACTCTTTGCTGCCGTCCTGAGAGCCAAAACTCAATCCAATCAAGCGCCTTGCCGCTTATTCTGTGGCTTTTCAGTTGTAATCCTAATCTTTTATGGGGAACCTTATCAGAAGCTTTACTAAAATCAAGATACGCTACATCAAGCTGTTCATCCCTATCAAAACTATCGGTTGCCACATCCAAAAACTGCAGAAGGTTGGTCAAGCACGAATATCCCTTCCTGAAGCCATGCTGAGTGTCCCTAATGATTTTATATTCATCCAAATATTCTACTATTTTATCTTTAATTATTGATTCCAGTACTTTGCAAACTAAGGAGATAAAACTGACAGGTCTATAATTTGCTACCTTACATTTATCCCCCTTTTTAAATATAGGAACTACATTTGCACTCTTCCAGTCAAGTGGAATCTTCGTTTCTTTTAGTGATCTGGAAAATATTATAGCCAATGGAGCAGATATCTCTCTTCCACATTCTTTTAAAACCCTTGCATATATAGTATATGGTCCCTCCGCCTTATAAGGTTTTTTTTTTTTTTTAATATGCTATAACTAAATCACTACTTATATTGCCCAGCTCTCCCAAAGTATCCTCCGTTACTGGCGGAGGATGAAGTAATG
>JAXIVJ010002219.1:2500-67500 GCA_036785665.1 Chirona hameri
CTATTCTATCTCAGGAACGGCAGAGCCCGATTGTGTTCAAATTTGGTGTGTGGTTAGGGAACCTCCTCATCCGCCAGTTTCCCACAAGTCAGGGGTGGGGTGCTTCTGCACGTGGCGCACGTGTACACCCACTATTCTATATCTCAGGAACGGCCTAAGCCGATTGTGTTCTAATTTGGTGTGTGGTTAGGGACCTCTCAGACGCCTCCTTTCCCAAGTCATGGGAGGGGGGGGGGGGGGGGTGCCTCTGCATGTCGCAACGTGCTCACCCCCCCCACCTATTATATATCGTAGGAACGGCTGAGCCGATTGTGTGCAAATGTGGTGTGTGGTAGGGATCTATTAGCACGCCCCTTTTCCCACAAGTCAGGGGGTGGGGTGCTCTGCACGTGCGTACGTGCTCATCCCTTTTTGTATCTCAGACCTACTTCTTCGATCGAGTTTAAATTCCCCATACATTTCGGTCGCGCTCTCTCGTTCATACGCCAACATACGGCGCCTTACTGGTAATGTAGTGATTTTAATCAAAATGCTGTTGAGTTTTGTAGCTTATTTTCAATTTCGCCAGGTTTACTTTCGAACACGTGGATTTGCATTAATTAAACATCGGATTCAAACACAGCGAACCTACCATTACATACGTAATGAGGTGGCGCTAGTGTGGTAACCCGGCACGCCTGGGGTCTCAGCCGAACAACCATTGACTGGGGGGGGGGGGCGTTACCCCCCCCCCCCCCCCCCCCCCCCCCCCCTGGTTATCCTCCGAACAAAATCATTCCACTGCGAGACACGCAAGGCAGCATTTCGAAAGCTCTCAATGAGACGAATCTAAAGCATACTCACAAATGTCCAAAGTGAGGTCAAATGTCAGGTCACGGTCAGGCTCATAGGTGAAAATCGACGTATTTGAGTTTATTATATATGAGTTTATTATATTTATTATATTTGAGTATATATATTTGGCCATACTTTCCATCTAAAGCCTTCGATTACGACCATTTCCACACACAGTACTGTCAAAGTATGATAAACATCCCGCATGAGCTAAAGTGAGATTGTTGGCAAAAGTCAAGGTTAAAGTCAGGTCACAGAAGGTCACTATGTGCAAAATATCTACGCAAATCATGCAACACATGTTTTATGGGATATTTTCCGCGTAGAATTCGATGGTGATAGTCATTTTACCACCTGACTTCATTTACGTGAAGTTAGTGTCAAGTGCAGGTCAAGTTCAGGTCACTGAAGGTCAAAATTTGAAATGGATAAATCTGAATTAAAAAGGGATGTTTCTAGATCAGTTGTCTCAGAAATACAGTGCTGTCATTTATTTGTCTGTATCTGGCCAATAAAAGCCAAAACACGCAATTTCAAAATATGACGTCATGATTTACCCATACTTTATATGCCATAAGTCAATCAAAAATGATATCATTTTAAAATTTGGTATGTTATTTACCCATATGTGGTTCTCTGACATATATTCCGTTTTTTGAATATCGTTGAGAAAAAAAAAGAAATTTTGTGGGCATTTTTCCCCCAAAAAATCGTTTTTCTTTTGCATTTTTCGAGTCAAAAACCAAAATTGTGAAGCATCCGAGATAGCCATCTTGTAGCCCTTGCCATTTGCTATCTTTCGACGTTTTTGGAATATATTTCACTCAAAATATGGCATTTGTACAGTCTATTAAAATTTAGCCGATTTGTGTGTAAAACTCGTGTGTAGTGACGTCACTAAATTCGCTATAACTCGAAATTTTCGACGAAATTGCTTTATTTTTTCACAGATGACAAACGTGATTTAGAAGAAGCCAGAAGGTACCCAAAGTTTCACATTGATAGCTCTATTGGTTTGTGAGCTGTTACGAAAAATAATCAGGGGGCGTTAAACGCCCCCCCCCCCGTCAATGGCGGGTGAATGCATCTGAATAGGCTCTTGCGAAATTGACTTAAGTCACATGTACGCCGATTCTTTTGCGGAATTTTAGTCACCCATCATCTTTTTATGCCCATGCCCCAAAGAATATCTTCTTCTTTTTTTTGATGACACCCTATTGAAGTTATATTTTGAAATTGCGTTTTGGGGCTTTTAGTGACCAGATACAAACAATAAACTGTATTTCTCAGACAAAACTGGTGTAGAAACATGCCTTTTTATTAAGATTTATCAACTTCAAATTCCTGACCTTGACCTATCATGTCAGATTGCGAAAATGGCTGCTACTATCAAATTATACGTGTAGAATAACCCATACAACATGTGTCGCATGGCTTTCGTAGACCTGTGACCTTTTGACACCTTTTGTGACCTGATCTTGACCTTGACCTTTGCTTACAATTTCATTTTTGTTGTGAGGGATATGTATTATACCTTTGAGAGCATTTTGTGCGATAATAGTCTCAATCATGTGACCTGACCTTGACCTTATATGGTGTCAAATTGTGAAAATAGCTGCTACTATCAAATTCTACGTGTAGAATAACTCATACATGTGTCGCATGGCTTTCGTAGACCTGTGACCTTTTGTAACCTGATCTTGACCTTGACCTTTGCATACAATTTCATTTTTTCTTATGCGGGATATGTATTATACCTTTGAGCATTTTGCGCGATAATAGTCTCAATCTAAGGCTTTGGATGGAAAATATGGCCCAAAAACTCAAATATCTCAATTTTGACCTTTAACCTGACCGTGACCTGACATGTGACCTTATTTTGAAAATGTACATGCTGGGGGTGCGTCCCATTGAGAGCTTTCAATTTCCGCCTTGCGCGTCTCGCTGCGGTTATTGGTTCCGATGATAACCAGGGGGGCGAAAAACGCCCCCCCCCTTCCAGCCAATGGCGTTCGGCTGAGACCCCAGCCAATGCCGGGTTAACGACAGTTGAAAGACTAGTATTGCCTGTGCTCCAATAGTGATGGGACCGATGGGACCAAACGAGGAGACCGAGAGGTATTTTCCACTATTGATTTGCAATTTCCATCATTCCATCAATTTGGAAAACAACACCGCCGACTGAATCGAGAGAATATCGCTAGCGTGAAGCTTCAGCTAAACAGACTGCTGTTTGCTTGCACTGATTTTCACTGAGGCACCGCCAACTACCGTCCAGCATCATCTAATAGGCCACTCGTCCTGTGATTGGTTCCTATTTGTACGCCCGCTAGTAGTCTGACGTTTTAGTGCTGTTTTGGTATTCAATAACACTCTGTTGCGTCATCGATTTTAATTCCATTTAAATGTAAAAGATTCGAGCATGAATGACATAAATCCTTGTATCATAGTCTCTAAGAATCAAACCTCGAGTCTACTCGAGGAATCTGATGGTACCTGGCGGTGTCTGTAGCAGGGGGGGGGGGGGGGAGGGGGCAGACGTCACTGAATGTATACACATACCTGGTGGTGTCTGACTGCTGCTGTCCCGGCTGGCGGACGTCGGCCGGTCGACGGCACTTCTGCAGCGCCCAGCCGGCAGCGAACAGCCGACCGTTGGCGTTGTGGTGGTCCGGCGTCTGCAGGTCCGTGTACGGCTCATTGTCCAGCGTGCCGAACAGACCCCCAGTTCGGCCGAACATCCAGCCTGTGACGCACAGAACAAGTCAGACAACAGGCCGAAGGCCGAACAGCCCGCCCGTTCGGCCGAACATCCGCTCAGGCTAACAGAGAACATGTGAGATAACGAGTTGAACATCCAGCCATGTGTCTCTAAATTCCTCAATTTCGCTGTTCACCTTATTCCTATTATATTTTCGGCCGGAGACTACTGGATGATTACGGAGCTAGTGTCGCCAATAGCCGAAATTCCATGCATTAGTCACACCGAAAGGCTTCAGCAAGCGAGGATCGTATGTAGATCGTATGTCAGTTCCTCCGCGTGGGACCATTGTTCCGCGTGGGAACTTCCGCGTGGGAACATTGTGATACATTAACTCACGAAAGTAGAAATAATACATGAAGGTGCTCGCGCCTTGACGGGCACTGTCAGCTCTGTTCATGTGACACGTACGACACGCTAACTGGCAGGTCATTCACTAATGCACACCCCTCTCGATCAATATAACGGCCGAGGAACGAAACGTGGTGACGTCAAATTCACGACATAGTTCTCGGCCGGGTGACGTCACACTCACGACACAGAAATCCCGGCCGGGTGACGCCACACTCACGACATAGTTCCCGGCTGGGTGACGTCACACTCACGACACATAACTCCCGGCTGGGTGACGCCACACTCACGACATAGTTCCCGGCTGGGTGACGTCACACTCACGACACATAACTCCCGGCTGGGTGACGCCACACTCACGACATAGTTCCCGGCTGGGTGACGTCATACTCATGACACAGAACTCCCGGCCGGGTGACGGCAAACTCACGACATAGTTCCCGGCCGGGTGCCGCCACACTCACGACATAGTTCCCGGCTGGGTGACGTCACACTCACGATACAGAACTCCCGGCCGGGAAACGTCACACTCTCGATATAACTCACGGTCGGGTGAAATCAACTAACTCATGGCTGAGTTGCCCGGTGACGTCACACTCACAGCCTGAGTTTCCCGGTGGGCGGTGGCCGGTGACGTCACACACTCACGGCTGAGTTGCCCGGTGACGTCACACACTCACGGCCGAGTTTCCCGGTGACGTCACACACTCACGGCTGATATCCAGGGCGCATACGTCGGAGCGCTGGTTGCACTTGAGCTCCAGCCAGCCGGGCAGGCTGACTGTGAGCACGTCTCCGGAGCGAACCGCACTCAGCTCCCCGACCTGCAGAGGCACCTCCGCCGGCTGGCCGTCCGCTGTGATCTGAGAACACCGGCAGTGACGTCATGAGGAGCGATGACGTCTTGAGGACCGACAGCGCTGCGTATTGAGGTTGTACAAGTAACTGCGTATGGCATCCCGGTGATGCGAGTCACAGGCAGTACTCTGAGAATTAATGGGCCAAATCAAGCTGTGTGTAATGTGAAGTCAGGTCAGATTATTGCTTTGCAATGCATATATGCTGCCTGGCTCGCAGGCACGTAGCCAGGATTTCGTCCAGGCGGGTGCGACGCCTCGAAAAGGCCCGTTCCCGAGCGTTGAGAGGGCCCCCTTCCCAAGCGTTGAAAGGGTCAAACAAAACGGATGAAAGGCACGTTACAATGATGGAAAATGCAGTATGACGGGTATGGCATGGGCCATACCAACTTTTAGGAGCTGGAGTTAGCAAACTGCCATATCAACTTTGGAACCAGCGGCACCAATTTGGAATCAGCTATACCAATTTGGAATATTTTTGAAGCTCAAGACCTGGAACTCTTAAACAAATTGCGACGCGTAGCGGCGCGCAAATTTTGAGTCTTATGCCCTGGATATGCTTTCTCATCAATGCGTGGTATTGCGTATGGTGCGAACCTTTACAAATGCTATATTGTGCGTTTAAAAGTGCGGTAAAAAAGTGCTAAAGTGAACTATTTTGCCCAATTATATAGGAAACTAGCAACAAACATAAATGCGCCGAGAAACGGGCCGATTTTTTTTCTAACCCCCGTATACAATTGAATTTATAGTTAAATTGCGTCGCGGAGCGTCGCGAAGATTTTGAGTTGTATTCCCTGGACAACTGCATTCCTACTGTTGAAAGGCCCAGGGTCCCTTCAGATCGTCTAGGGGCCCCTCCGACCTTCTCAACGCCCTTCCGACCTGTTGAGGGACTCATCTGAGATCCGCGAAGCGAAAAGACATGTCATGTGGAGTGGGTGATATATATAAAATACAAAGAGGGCTTACTCTACAAGACAAACTAAAATCGGAGCTTTCGAGTATATTATAACACCCTGACGAAGGGTGTTACAATATACCTGAAAGCTCCACTTTTAATATTTGTCTTGTACAGTAAGTCCTCTTTATATTTAATCTTCATCTGGGCTTTTACGTGCTTTTGGCCCTTCCGGTCTAACCAGGGACTCTTCTGACCTTCCAAGAAGCCCCTCTTCTGTCTCAAGGGGCCCATTCGGACTGTTCAGAGGTCCTTCCGACCTGGCCAGGGACTGTACTGGCTGATTTGTCGCCCTGCCGACATGCTCAGAGGCCCCTCCAGTCTGGCTAGGAACTCATTCGGCATGTTCAAGGCCCTTCCGACCGGCCCAGGGACCCTTTCGGTCTAGCCAGGAGCCCCTCCGATCTGCCCAGCGACTCGTCTGGTCTGACTGCGCTGGCTGCTTTGTCGCCCTGCCGACATACTCAAGGGGCCCTCCGACCTGCCCTGGGGCACCTCCGTGCTGGCTAGGGGTCAATTCGGCATGTTCAGAGGCCCTTCTTACCCGCCCAGGGGTCCTTTCGGTCTGGTCAAGGGCCACCTCCGATCTGCACAGGTGCCCTTTTAACTTTCCAGGAGCCCTCTGGTCTCTCCAGGGGCCCTCCAGCCTTATAAGGGGCCCTTCCGACCTGGAAAGGAACTGCGCTGGCTGCTTTGTAGCCTTGCGACATGCTCCGAGGGCCTTGCGACATGCTCCGAGGCCCTCCGTGCTGACTAGGGGCCAATTCGGCATGTTCAAGGGCCTTTCTGACCCACCTAGGGGCCCTTTCGGTCTGGCCAGGGGCCCTTTTAACTTCCCAGGGGTCCTCTGATCTGTCCAGGGGCCCTCCAACCTGCTCAGGGGCCCTCATGGCCTGGCAAGGGACTGCGCTGGTCGTTTTGTCGCCCTCCCGACATGCTCAGGGGTCTCTCGACCTACCCAGGGGCCCATGTGTGCTGGCTAGGGGCCCATTCGACGTGTTCAGGGGGCCCTTAGACCCGCTCAGGGACCCTTTCGGTCTGGCCAGGAGCCCCTCTGACATGCGCAGGGCTCTTTTGAACGTCCAAGGGGCCCTCTGGTCTTTCAGAGAGGGCCCTGGTGGCCCTAAAGAGTCAGTGAAGTGCTCTAAACTCTCTAAAGATCACGCTTCGCGTGGTAAAGAGCCCTTCGCAGCGCACGCCGAAAAGGGCCCTCCTGGCCTCCGGGGGGGGGGGGGGGGGGGGCGGCCGCACCCGCCGACCCCCCCCCCCCCCCTGGCTACGTGCATGCTGGCTCGCTTGCTTGCTTGCTGGCGCAGCTTGATTCATTCATAGAATGGACAATAGGTGCATGTCGGGCCACTGTCGGACCACTGTCGGGCCACTGTCGGCCACTGTCGGGCCACTGTCGGGCCACTCGGAACTTGCGCCACTCTATACCTGTCAGCAAGATGGATGCATTTCAGCATACTTGTTTGTTAGTCGCCGTATAGCATTTACGAAGAAGGCTCCCACGCACTATTTCTACAGTCGGGATTCACGGTGTACGACAATAGAACGCATTAACTCGTTGTATTTATGTATTACAAATAGTTCCACGATTCACTGTTTCTTGTGCGTACAAGGTCTAACAAATAACTGGGATATGGCAGCGGGTAGGCGTACATTTTTAGTTACTTGGCACGGTGTATTTACATAATTGTTCACATCTGTTTACATCTTTTGTTCAACTACTTTAAGTCGCAAGCTTTTTAGTTTGCATGCAGTGAAGGCAGTTATTGATTCCCATGGGCGGGGCAGCAGTGCTGACTTTTTAGTCCCTTGACCTACTTTTGCGTAGGGTAGCGGGATTCACTTATTTATTGTCATTGTCATCATGTCCTAGGTATGAATGCGTGAATGTATGAGGATGCGTGTGTTGTGTGCTTTGACTACAGCCGTAAGTGGGCTTCGGTCTGTGGTTGTTTTATAACTAATAAACAATAACAGCGTTTATATGTGCTGTATTAGTTTTCGGTAATTTGTACATAGGGTTTAATTTACTTCCAAACTGTTGGGTACAGAAAGCAATTACTGATAAGTATAATTCATCATTCATTAACCATTCGTTCAGATCATTAATTAACCACATGCTATCCCGGCTAGGGGAGTTGGGAGCGAAATAAAAACTACGGAGGGTAACATATAGAGGTCAATGTTATGCCAGCTCGATCGTTTGACCATGCAAATACTTGGCTCCTCTTACCCTCATGACGAAAATGTGGCTCCATTGCGGGATGCCATTCCTTAAATCGACCAGTCTTAACTATCAGCAACTTTATCACGACTGAAGAGTGAAGACTCTTAATCCACACACTTTTCAATTACCTAATGATTTTCGTCGCCAAAACCGACCCAGTTTGTCTAGGCAAGTGATTTTTCAATTATGGTACGGTAAACGGAAATCTTTAAGCATGCCATGGCGTGACTTGAACAACTCATTGACATTGTCGTATGCAATGATAATATGATCATTCTGGGAAAGAAAGACGACTCAATCTGCCGCAGGCCAAATATGTGGCGGGGAATGGGACCGTGTTTTAATGGAGCTCACCCGGTATCCATCGGGGCCGCCCAGCTCGATCGTGTGTCCACCAGCGTTGACGGCTATTGTCTTGGAGGCCGAGCCGCGTCTTCTGAAGGTGGCCTCCACCGAGAACCTGTAATCCCGACAGCAACAACGGTTAGATCCTAAACATACACACACACGCACACACAACTGCTCACCAGATCAACTAAGCATAGCATATGCGGCCCAGATGAGCAACTCGTTCCAAGTAAATATGTGTTGTCCTTTCTGCATCGCGCATGTTAATTACGCATCTAAGCAAACGAAAAAATAATCCGCCACGCAGTGCAGATCGTCAAAGGTATGAGTTCCCCACTACCCGCTAGGTGGCAGGAGCAGCGTACCTTCCGCCGCGGCGCCGCCAGTGTGACGGGCCGGCACAGACCAGAACAGATACCGTCCGTCATAATTCCGTCAGCCGGTGAACAGATACCGATACCGTCATAATTCCGCCAGCCGGTGAACAGATACCGATACCGTCATAATTCCGTCAGCCGCTCGCACCACCCGACACGTGACCGATTCATCTTTTAACCGCAGCAATGTTCCACTTTAGAGCTACCAGCAACATCTCCCGCCGCTTATGACCAGTTTATGCTTGCAGTGTTGGCATTTTACGCTGCAATATCTACAGCATTGTGTACACAATTTCAGTCTTTATTGTCTGTCTTTGTCAGCACAGACGCGATAAAACGGTCCCATGCAGCCGGAACTCTGACGTAATAAACAAAGACTGCCGCAGTAAGCTCCAATAAGCTGCTGATGTACGTCGCCGAACGCGATATTTAATGTCGTCCTTAATTTGAGATTTAATATCAACACAGCTCTAGCTATCGATCCAACAACAGATGACTTCCAGTCAAGGAAACATAAGGATCGGTAAAATGTTTTTCTCTAGGAATATAATATTTTTCAGTATTTGGATAATGTGAGAAGCAAACTATTTTGGATTGTAATCTGACAGAACGGCTGTGACATTCAATTGCTAAACATGCGAAATACAAAACTTAAACATTCTCCAGATATTGAGTTGTTAACATAGGCGTAGGAACGGGGGGGAGGGGTCCGTGAGAGCCATGCCCCCACACACTTTTCAGGCTGGGGGGGGGGAGGCAGCAATGTTAATTCCCCCCCCCCCCCCCAAACACACACAAACACACTTTTGAACATTTCTCCTCCTTCAATCACTGATATTGGTTCGATATGAATGCTTTAAAGGGGCATTGCCACCTCGCAGGCCAATATGGAGTTTTTGGCGTGTATCGGTCGATTAAGCGTGTCCGATTTCACCTGCAAAATTTGGTTCCCGAAACTCCCCCCATTAGATCAAAAAATACATTTACACCACTCATGCTTGCCAAGCATTCGTAAAATTGGAGGTGGCCATATCACTATTTAGAATCATTTATTTGCGGACTGTTATTTTCTTTTGAATGGTGCAAACTCAACATCACCATTCCGTCAGTGCACTTTACAATTAAAAAGCGTATGCATTTAATTATATTTTCAACAACATTAGCCTCTTTCATAATAAAACAGCAAGAATTGCTATGGCTCGACTTTGGGACCGTAGGAGTTATGTGACCTATACCATATAACACAGATAGACTTTTCAAGGTCAAGTCTCGGCGAATTCGTACGCTTCGGCTTTGGGCGGGCGCCAATACCACAGCCAAACTGGATGAGAGCGGCCATCATGAATCTAGTACTGAGCACAGCTGGGACCAACGTTTTGGAGTCAGAAATAAATAAAAAATGTTTTGCCGATACACTGCTTTAGGTGCTGCATGAGCAAGTTTGAGCTTGAGCATACATGATTGTTGATCCCACCATTCATTTAAGTTGCTTTTTAGAAATCCTCCGGAGGTGGCAATATCACTTTAAAGTTGCGAAAATAATTATGAATTCACAATCCCGCAATACGTCAGTCATAGTCATAACCCAGTCATAACCCATAAGCGGTGGGAGGGGGGGGGGCAGTAATGACAACTGCCTCCCCCCCCCCCCACACGCACACTTTTGAGCGATTTATCCCTCATCGATCACTGATATTGGTTTGAGATGAATGCCTTGAAGTTGGGACAATAGCTATTTCACGACCTCGCGTAGAGAAGGGGGCTGGTGCCACATGCCCCACTTTTTAGCCTGGTGGGGGGGGGGGGGGGGGACAATGATAACTGGCCCCTCACATTTCAGCGATTTCACCCTCTTCGATCGCTGATATTGGTTCGAGATGAAGATATTGGTTCGATTTTTCATGAATAGCGGGAAAATGGCGGCGCGCAGCGACGCCAAATTTGGCACAGCTGTTTGGGCATCAATTACCCACATGGGGTGAAATTGTTTACCTCGGGTCATCTCAGGCCAGGGCAACAGGTTACGTCAAGTGACCTTAACTCCCAAAATGTTTGTGGTCGTGCCAAAGTCACAGTGTTTGTCCGAGAGATTTAAAACTTGCAGGATTTCATAAGTTCATAAGTACCTACAATTCGTTTATCTCAAATTTGTGTATTGGTGACCTAAGGTCAGGTCAATTCCGTGACTTCCCCATTATAAGTAAATGGGAAAATATACAAATGCTTCCTATTCAGAGAATATGCATTTTATGAGGCCAATTATTTCAGAATCATGTTATTTTAACTCATTCTGGATGACCCCTGTGCAGCTGTTGTTGCTCAGTGACCTCTGTAAGGTGAGCTGAGGTCATCTGAGATCACCAGCACGTTTTGCCAATAACCTTTTTGCCAATAACTCTTGATAGAATCAAGATAGATACGTGCGAATGACACCCTGGTGCTGTGTTTGTCTCGCCGAGTCGCATCGACCCATATGCAACATAACCTACCTGGGTCACCAAATGACCTTGACATGAGGTCAAATTTTGAAGTTGACCTAACCAGGTCACCATTAATATGTTTCGAAGCGCCTTGACGAGAAAAACACGATGGTGTTACAATTACTGCTATATGGTCAACTAATACAAAACTATCATGACAAACTTTTTGAGAACACAAAAGTGTCCTCGTGACTTTTGATGACCTCTGGAGCCTAAACTGTTTACCTGATATAAAATTGTATGACACCAAGTGCGATTGTGTGTTTCATGAGCTTTCTATTGCTTTTCCCGTTTGTTCCTAGCTCTTATAGTTCCCGAGATATTTAGGGGTTTCTAGAGCATAGTCCTGTACTTGGACAATTTGACTTTTGATGACCTCTGGTGACCTCAATATTGACCTGAGCCAAATAATACCCGAATTAATTTCGAATGTCTATCAACAGTTTTCGAACGCATTTCCGCGTCTTTCTAGCCCTTTTAGTTTTCGAGTTAGAGGGGGAGATTTATCTGGTGAGGTTGCGGCGGGTTAACCCTGGGGTTGCTAGGGTATTTTCTATAACGCGACTTAATTGGGGGGGGGCGGGGGTATTCTTTGCCCACTCTCAGATCTCTTAACCCCCCCCCCCCCACACACACACACACACTTTTCGAAACGTTCCTACGCCCATGGTTGTTAAAGGAAATAGTTCACCTTGGAAAATTTATTCCCAACACGATTTGATATTTTTTAATACAATGTATTTTTATATTGTCAAAAATGGCCTTATATCGCGCCGATTCAGGACAGGAGGCCGTACATTTGTATTGTTTATCCAAACTATATGCATACTCTCTGAGTCAGAGTCCTGACGTCACGCGAATGTAAACAATGGTTCAGCCAATCAGATTCGAAAGAAGTCGCGTAAAGATAGACTCGCATTGGAGATGTGTCAACCGGCGGCCGGCGATTCGCTTGCTAGGACCAGCTGCAAGCTGATTGGCTGATGGTATAGCCTCTGCCCGGGCTAAAACCAGTACAACATTCTTTCGCCAGCACCGCATTCCTTCGCCAAAAACTCAAATATATTCGGCTGGAGAGTCTTTGCAGTCAATACAACTTGCAGATAGGGGTTTCCCAACACGGGCTACAAAACTGCTATCTCAGTTTAAAACTAATGTTGAAGATGAACTATTTCCTTTAAAGCATACGAAATTAATGCACAGGGCTCATTAAAACAGCGGTGTGCTCATGTTTCTCGGGTGTTGTTATAGACAGCATACTCAAGTATATACATCCTGAGCGATTGTGAAGAATCGCAATTTCCTTTCAAGCAGAACATGGAAGGGTAATTAAATGGTGTGAAAGGTACGTTATCCCGGTAACCACCCGGGAATTAGTTGCCGTGATAACCTCACTCCTGAGACATCTGAGCTCACATATCTACCCGGTCTCAGGTCAGGGTCACGGTCCTGAGACATCTGAGCTCACAGATCTACCCTGTCTCAGGTCAGGGTCGCGATCCTGAGACATCTGAGCTCACAGATCTACCCTGTCTCAGGTCAGGGTCACGGTCCTGAGACATCTGAGCTCACAGATCTACCCTGTCTCAGGTCAGGGTCACGGTCCTGAGACATCTGAGCTCACAGATCTACCCTGTCTCAGGTCAGGCTCACGGTATAGCTACCCGGTTACGTCTTACTTGTCAGTGAGCAGGTCCGCTGCCAGCAGGTAGGTGCAGTCACTTCGGAACGTGTACAGGCGACCGTCAAACGTCACAAACGTGGAGGAACCGGAGAGAACAGCGTGACCTGCAACATAGGGATCAGTTGGTATGGTACTGGTGTCAACTGTCCCTGACACATCCCTGTCGCTGTCCCTGGCACGGCGGTCAGAGTTCCCCGTCCCCGACACACAGACGGCTTTTAGAGAGCCCATGATACCTCGCTTTGCACGGTCTCGTCGGCCCTTTTCGGCGCGGGCCCCCTAACCTCCAGGGAGGGAGGCTGCCCCCCCCCCCCCCCGCGCGGCTACGTGCCTGGTCCCGATACACAGACGGCTCAGAGTTCCCCGTCCCCACGCAGCACATAAACACACACACACACACACACACACACACACACACACACACACACACACACGCACACACACACGCACACGCACACGCACACGCACACGCACACGCACACGCACACGCACACGCACACGCACACGCACACGCACACGCACACGCCCACGCCCACGCCCACGCCCACGCCCACGCCCACGCCCACGCCCACGCCCACGCCCACGCCCACGCCCACGCCCACGCCCACGCCCACGCCCACGCACACGCACACGCACACGCACACGCACACGCACACGCACACGCACACGCACACGCACACGCACACGCACACGCACACGCACACGCACACGCACACGCACACGCACACGCACACGCACACGCACACGCACACGCACACGCACACGCACACGCACACGCACACGCACACGCACACGCACACGCACACGCACACGCACACGCACACGCACACGCACACGCACACGCACACGCACACGCACACGCACACGCACACGCACACGCACACGCACACGCACACGCACACGCACACGCACACGCACACGCACACGCACACGCACACGCACACACACACACACACACACACACACACACACACACACACACACACACACACACACACACACACACACACACACACACACACACACACACACACACACACACACACACACACACACACACACTGCTGCGGGTTGTTTTTCTGCTCTGTTATTCTCAATACATCCTCATCTGGCCCGTTCTCTCTATTGGTCTCCTGCAGCGGAGCCGCTGCAATAGATCAGGACTGAGTGTCGGCAATAACTCGTCGTAACTGGTGTAGCC
Source organism: Chirona hameri (assembly GCA_036785665.1). Classification (NCBI taxonomy): domain Eukaryota; kingdom Metazoa; phylum Arthropoda; class Thecostraca; order Balanomorpha; family Balanidae; genus Chirona; species Chirona hameri. The sequence continues at coordinate 16,591 of JAXIVJ010002219.1, forward strand.
AATCGGCACACAAAAGGCCCATAAAGGTCACCCGGGGACGGCAGTGGAGCGAATGGCCATAGCAGATCAGCAGCAATGACTCCACAGAGTCGGAACGACCACGGCTGGTCTGTTCCGTCTCCACAGCGCGAGCGGGCACGCTGCTACGGAGTTGCTCACTACTGCGTTGCTGTCCCCGAATGTGCCTGCTTGAATGGTGAATGTGCCTTACATCCTGGGACGAACAAATGCAGCATGCTTTCGATGCAAATGTGTGTTTGTGTTGTATCCTTCTTCGTTCCCCTGCACTTTGGAGAATCTTAACCCTCGCCCTACGGGAGCTTGTTTCACCTTCGCCCTACGGGGGGGGGGGGCTGACAGCCCCCCCCCTGTTAACTTCCACACCAAGCAACTTAGAGCAATGCAGTAAGAAATGTTGCTTGTCATGAGAGGAATTTAACAGTATGCGATTTTTAGATTTCAAGTCAACCGGTGACCTTCCAGGTCAAGTGAATGACCTCGGATTTACCACGTCCAGAACAGCGATTTTGCTCTTCAGAAGACCTCAAAATTATAATTTGATAAATGTAAATAAAAAGGCATGTTCCTAGACCAGTTTTGGCTCAGAAATACAGAGAAGGTAATTATTTGTTCGTTTTTTGTCAAAAAAGTCAAAAAAGTTCTTAAAAAAAATGACGTCATGAGTTTCTTACACTTAGGGAGCCATCACATCCATACTCAGTTCTCTCACATCTATTCCGGTTTTCTTACATCTTTGAAAATTTTGATTTTGTGGGGATTTTCCAAAAAAAAATCAGTTTTATTTTATTTTAGGGGTCAAAAGCCCCACATTTTGAAAATCCGAGATTGCCATTTGAAAGAGAATGCCATTTTGTATCTTTGGTGAATTGCGTTTGCAATTGACTTTAACACTCTGTTTTCTACCATTTTTGAAATATTTATCGTTTTTCCACCAACTTGACGTCATCAAAACATGATTATCTCCCAAACTGCTTAACCAATTTCAATGAAATTTCACAGCATACGTATAATTGTTGTAAACTCACCTACTGAAAATTTCAGCGAGATGCTCCGCATGTGTAAAAAGTTATTCAAGAAAAACCTCAGGGGGGGGGGGGCTGTCAGCCCCCCCCCCCCCCCCGTAGGGCAAGGGTTAAATATGTCAAATTGCCGATCATGCAGAAATGACAACAACAAAAAGCATAATAAAATAATGTACACAATGTACCACCACATCAACCGAAACTTGTTTTAACAGACGGTGATCGTTGTGCGCCTGAGTAACTTCGTGAATAATCTTTCAGATATTACAACAGATTTTCTTGAAGGAACATGACCATCAAAGCGCATTACGGATAAATGCACAATGGTTTAAAGGGAGTGTGCCTACTGTTTTGAACTGTCAAAATTATTTTCCTACGATAAGTAGCTATTGTTGTGATGGTTGGATACGATGAAATTCACATCTGGAGCCCCTTTAGTTGAATTTTCACTTATATTGTTTTCGATTATTTTTCGTTTCGATATCGAAAAAACGATTCCCACTACGGTGAAGGTAATCAGAGGTAACAAATTGATACGTGAACGACGCACCTAAGACAATCATGATGCATGCAAGCATGATGGCCGCCCAGGCTCTGTTGTTCGGCAGCTGCTATCAGCGCACACGAGCTGTTTGTTCGAATTGCTATTGGCCGGTGATAACGATATGCTAGCAGTGTAATCGATAGTTGCAGTGTTTTTAGTAGTGGGAAGCCATCTGGAGTCTATCCGATAACTTTTTGCTCCAAGCAAATTCCTGGAGTAAATTCCTGGAGTCTTTGAATATCTCAGCAACTAGGGTGAATCTGGAGAAATGATGTAGTGGTTCAATTCAGAAAATTGTGTTCTATAGACCAGTGTCAATAACCCCAACTAAGCGATGTGAGTAGGCACACTCCCTTTAAAGGGACTATCTCACCTTAACATTATATTTGAGTTGAGATAGCCATTTTGATGGATTGGCATTGAAATTAAGTATGGTAGCAGTTAAAACAACCACACCTAAAACAACCAGGTACTGGATCCCGAATTTTTCCAAAGCAAATTGTCTTGGGATCCTATAAGTCCTGCATCCTTATATGATTCTCAGCACGTCTGGAGACTAGAGAAGTTTGTTTTCTCTCGAAAAACTTGGTATCGGTATCGATATCGGCAAGACCTAGAAGGTACCGACATGGTATCGGCGCGACACATTGGTGGCAAGGGAACAGCATTAGTAAGCTGTAAACATAGTCAAACAGTAAGGATTAAAAACTGATTTCCAACTTTACTGTAACATTTCGCACTTCGATCTTAACCCTCGCCCGTGCAGCGTCCGATCAGTGCGTGACCGTGCAGGGAAGGGAGGTGGTTGGTTGGTTGGTACGACCCCCCCTCCCCCCTAGCGTTTCGCCCCTAATTGGGCTAGAGCTTCGATTAAAAAAAACGAGCGTGTTGCTTGTCACGAGAGGAAGCCATTGATATCCGATTTTAAGGTCCTAGGTCATTATGTGCCCTCTGAGGTCATGTCAATGACCCAAATGTCATCAAAATTGAAAATGCGTATAAATTGAATTTTGTCTAGCTAAAATCGTGCATGAGCATACAATAATGCTTAATGGGTGCCAAATTCGTAATCAGCGTCACAAAATGTCCTACAAACTGCCAAATAAAAAAAAAGTAATGTCAGGTCATGTCAGGTCATTTGAGGTCAGTGACCTCGGTTGACCTGTTGGGGCGCATGACCCCACTGGAACATATAATTATGTAAAATGGATCCATATTTGAAATCAGCATCTCAAAATGTCCTAGAAACTGCTAGAAGCCAAAAAAAGTAATATGAGGTCATTGGAGGTCAGTGACCTCGGTTGACCTCTGAAAAGGTCAATCGAGGTCACAAGCTCAATGGAAACCACAATGTCACCTGAAAACACCTGCACATATGCTTTCTGAACCACAAACACTATGAAACTGCACAAGTTACAAGGATCAATACTACGGGACGCCAGTTGCGCCTGGCATGACCTTGAAAAACAGGTTAAAGGTCACTGGTCATGTGACCTACAACTTCAAAAATGTCGGAATATGTGTCAAATTGTTCACAAGTAAGGTACGAAAAGTTTCATCGCAATCGGTTGATATTTACGCGAGTTATTCCCGAAAAACCGAGGGGGTGGCATCAACCCCTCCTGCACTGGCGAGGGTTAAATGCGATGCTAACAATCACCCGATCATCATGAAAAACAATGGACCACTGGCAGTTCTTAGCATTTCCGATTCAGAATTTTCAATTTTCAAACATTTTTTTCTTATGCACGCCAAATGTTTTTTGCTGACGATTGTGAGTTTGGCTGTAGGTGTCGGTAAGGTACCGGCCCAAGCACCTTTGGTATCGGCAAAAGTATCGGCCGATACCAAAAAGTATCGGCGTCGAAACGTTGATAGCAAAACAAATATATATCTACTGGAAACGATGATACCCGCGCATACGAGAAGTGTATGATACGTCATTCATTTGAGAAGAAACACATTATCAATGAACGCTCTGCAGTGAATGACCATGAAAGCACTAACAAGAACAACCTTTGACACTTGCAATGACTCTACCTTATTGCAAATCTACACAAACTGGACCAATGTTTACATCAGTTATAAACATCTGAGCAGTTGTGTGACTCACATTAAGCACGTTCGCCATATTTCCACTCACAAGAACTGAAATTTCTGTATACACACTCCCAACCCATCAGTTCCATTTAGCTCGGTTGGCCGTCTCAGAAGCAAGTGTGTGTGTTTTTCCGCCCTTCCTCAGAAGAACCAGAGAGCCCACGCAGATCTGTGCAAGGGCGGATTTTGCGGCCTGGTGAGCCAGTCCGAGGTCACAGCCGGCCGACGGCAGGCGTCTGCTCCTCTCTGCTCTGCAGCAGCTGCAGCAGCTGCAGCCGTCTGACCAGCCGCACCGTCTGACCCGACTGCTCAGAGTATCAGACCGCGTGGCCGCCAGGGGGCGCCCTCGTTAAATAAACCGTGCGGCCCGCTGCCACGCCGCGTGCAGAGCTAGTCATGGAGGCGCGCGGGAAGGGTGGTGCACGAGCGTCGCTGCTGCCGCTGCTGCCGCCGCTGCTGCTGCTGCTGCTGCTGCTGGGGCTGATAGCTGTGACTGCGGTGTCAGGAGCGGCCGTCACACCGGAGCTGATGGCGGCCGAGGTTCCCGTTTGCGAGTCAGCCACCGCTCACAGTCATGCCACGTGCGAAGCAGAGTTCGACCATCTCGTCCAGAGGTTCGACATGATCAAAACGCCGGTAAATGCGCAGCGTGGGCGTTTAAACAGCGAGTTAAAGCCTATAATTCAATATAAGGATTAACAGTTGGGGATTGTGTTTTAACTGTATGTCAGCAGAATTATAACTGCATAATTGCTATCCCACGTAAATATCAAACGCCGTTCAAATACCGATCATTGGATTTCTCCAAAAATGTCTGTCTTATGATGCCTAAGCATAGTGTATTATTGGTAAATACAGGTTGCAATGACGAAGTATTCACTAGTTGCGCTGTGTAAAGGTCCTGAACTGTGTTTAGTTTCTTGTCTCTGAAAATATTCACCCGTTTCCGATAATTCAAACCAATGACCTGCTAGTTTCCACCTACTCTGTATCTGTTGTCTCCAGGCGAACACCTACTTCGCTCCTGTGTTCACCTCCGAGCAACTCTCTGCCGACGGCCAGCCGGTCACCAACACCATCCTGGAGCTGCAGCCGGCCGGCACGCGCATCCCGTGGCTGCGCACCAACGTGACCACCCAGCTGTTCCTGTGGTACCACCGCGGCGCGTCGCTGGCGGTGCACGCTCTGCTGCCGGACGGCGCCTACACGCGTCAGGTGCTGGGCGACCCGCTGCGTCACCCGACCGCCCACTTCCAGCTGGTCATGCCCTACATGACCTGGGTATCGACCGAGGTGCTCTCCGACACCGAGTACGTGCTGCTCAGCGGCTCCGCGGTGCCCTCCTTCAACCGCCTCGACTACGACCTGGCGGACCCCGCCCAGCTGGTGGCCGAGTTCCCGAAACATCAGGAGATCATCATGGCAGCGTATGGTAAACCGGCGCAGAACACCGTGGTCTGAGCAATCTGTCGCACGACAGGCCGTCAGTTGTAGCGGCAGAAGTAAACAATCCTGAGAATCGAGGCCGTGTGCCGCTGGTTCTGACGCTGGTGACGAGCCTCGCTGAAAAACGGCTCCCCTGTCCAGCCGTGTCACTGGTCTGCTCGTCGGAGAGAAATGCTATACAGATCGTTACCCGCGCCGGGGTTCCAGGGTAGAGAGCAGACCAAGCGTGCTATCTAGCGGTGCAGTTTGCATGCATGCGTTCACGGTGTTATAACTTAGCATGCTAAAAGAACCGTACCCTGAATCGGCAGCGAAATGAAATAAAGAAATACGTGGATAAACTGAATGTCTAACTTTCTGAGACAACCAACTGAATGGAATGATGGCCAAAAATGACCAGAACAACCAAGAGAAACCAGCATATGACGCCTCTATAGCAAATATGTCAAGCAAGCACATACATCCTGTTATTGCACTTATAAATAAACGGGCAAAGTAAAACGTAGCCGAAGAATTATACAAGAAGCGAAAACGGCTGACATTGACACAATAACGTGCATTTAAGGTATTCCAGAAAACGCAACGTGAATTAATTTTCAAAACTACAATAATTGATGACGTATTAGCAATGCCTGAAGAATAGGTAAGCTAGTCAATCAGCTAGTATTTGTCCACAATAAAAGCGGTACAGTTTCGCCGCCGATGCCAACGGGACTGGTTGAATAATGACGCTTTCAAAGTGACCAAAGAAGCCAAAAGGCCGCAGAGTGCGCTTGCTACGGCGTTCTTGATCTACGGCTGCCCCTGGCATGGTAGACAATACTGAGCCACTCGTGGTATGTTTTATACACACCTCACTGTCGTTATGATAAACTGACAAACGTGAAACTTTGAAAGACTGGCATTTGAGGTACGTCGGCCTGCGATGACTCTCACAGCTTCGCGGAAAAATCTGACCATTGCTACTGGAAACATGAGGTTCTATGTAGTTTCACTGCCCTTCTTCCTGGTGACTAAGTGACGGGAGTTTGTCACCTACCTCCGAATGGCGGCACCCAGTCCATGGGGTTGCTGCCGGGCCAGTAGTCGAAGATGAAGTCGTAAATACCGCCGCTGTCCGAGGAACCGCTCTCAGTGAACGACTGAAGGTAGCGCAGCTGCTGCAGCTCGGGTAGCTCCTGTCGAGTTGCAGTGTTGTGAGTACATGCATGTGCGTACAATATTAACGTGTGAATATGACCATATTCCGGGCATACATTCTTTTAACATAAATGGTGTATCAGTTTGGGAAATAAGGAATAACTATATCATTATGAATCGTTTTGAGGACGGAAAGATTATTGTAATGTCGTGGTTTAATGGAAAAATATGTTCGAATGTTTCTTGCATAGCTACAATAACCAAGGGCGTAGGCAAGGGGGCCAAGGGCACCATGCCCCTCCACCTCTGGAGGCCAGGCAGCGCCTCTGGCGACAGAGCGAGGGCCCCCTGGGGCCGAAGGCCCCAATGCTTTTGATGGTGGCAGGCGCCCGCAAGACGCCTTACGTCGCATAAAACAACGCCTACGAACCAAACAAAATCGTAACACGAATAAATAACAGCACTTGCTTAGTCTGTTAAAGGCATGTATATGTAAATACGTAGAAAGGGGCCCCAGACAGTGTGGATAGGGCCCTCTACCAGCTTTTAAAGGGCCCTGTCGATATGTAGAGGACCCACGATCGGCATTTAGAGGGCCCCTTCCGGTTGTAGAGGGCCCTCTGCCGGCCTTTATAGGGCCCTGCCGATCTGTAGAGGGTCCCTGCCGATCTGGAGAGGGCCCTCTGCCGGCATTTATAGGGCCCTGCCGACCTGTAGAGTGTCCCAGATAATCTGTAGAGGGCCCTCTGCTGGCCTTTAGAGGGCCCTGCCGATTTGTAGAGGGCCCTCTGCCGGCCTTTAGAGGGCCCTTCCATCATGTAGAGGGCCCTGCCGACCTGTAGAGTGCCTTCTTCCAGCCTTTAGGGGCCCTGTCGATCTGCAAAGTGCCCCAGCCAATCTATAGAGGGCCCTCTGCCGGCCTTTATATGGCCCTGCCGATCTATATAGGGCCCTCTGCCAGCCTTTATAGGGCCCTGCCTATCTGTAGAGCGTCCCAGCTAATCTGTAGAGGGCCCTCTGCTGGAATTTAGAGGGCCCTGCCGATTTGTAGAGGGCCCTCTGCCGGCCTTTAGAGGGCCGTTCCAGCATGTAGAGGGCCCTGCCGACATGTAGAGCGCCCTCTTCCAGCCTGTAGGGGTCCTGTCGATCTGAAGAGTGTCCCAGCCAATCTATAGAGGGCCCTCTGCCGGCCTTTATAGAGCCCTGCCGATCTGTAGAGGGTCCCTGCCAAACTGTAGAGGGTCTCTGCCGATCTGGAGAGGGCCCTCTGCCGGCCTTTAGTTGCCCTGCCGGGCTTTAGAAGGCCCTTCCGGCCTTTAGAGGGCCAGGTCGGGCTTTAGAGGGCCCTGTCGGCCTTTAGAGGGCTCTGCCGATCTGTAGATCGCCCTGTCAATCTGCAGAGGGCCTCTGCCGGCATTTAGAGGGCCCTGTCGACCTGTAGAGGACCGTCTTCCAGCCTTTAGGGGCCCTGTCGATCTGCAGAGTGTCCCAGTCAATATGTAGAGGGCCCTCTGCTGACCTTTAGAAGGCCCTGCTGATCTGTAGAGTGAGTGTAGATGGCCCTCTGCCAGCCTTTAGAGGGCCCTGCCGATCTGCAGATGACCGCCATCTGCCGGCCCTTAGAGGCCCCTCTGCTGGCCTTTATAGCAGGCGCGGATCCCGAATTTCGGTCAGGGGGGGGGGGCGACATACAAAAAGTTGCGCCCTACGGGTACGTTTGTATGGCGCGACATGAGCGCGACCCGGGCTCAGGGGGGGGGGGGGGGAGGGAGGTGCACCCTAGCGCCCCCTCCCCCTGGATCCGGGCCTGCTTTAGAGGGTCCTGTGGTGGTAGAGGTGGCCTGCCGGTCGAGCGCCGGTGAGGCTCTCGAAGGAAGACCAGTCAAAATTCTCATTGTTTTTCAGTGTATGCTAGTAACGTCTGAGAGGAGTACAAGGCTTTGCCAATGTAGTCTTTGGCTTTGACTCGAACTCGCGCTGCTACTACCAGGAAAGGTCAGAAGCCCAGCGCTCTCCCACTGAGCTACGGGGGCGAACAAATCGCTCGTTTCTGCACTATCAAAAGCTTTTTAATGTTAGTTTCATAATTCCTACCCCCGAATCCAGATCACTGCACAATAATTTAGATGGGGCGGAATTAATACATTGTACTGCAATAGAAGTTGCTGCAAGGATAAATAAAGCTAGGATATTCCGATAACTCCTATATTACGGCTTATCACACATATTACACTATATATAAATATATATGACTATTCCATTTACGATTTTCATCTACAAGAACTCCTAAGTATGTAATGCATGTTCTTGTCGTGATTGGTGTATCAAATAATACTATGTCAAGATCTTGTCACGTCACTGATCTTGAATATATTTTGTAATTTGTCTTTGATGCATTTAGTGATAATATATTTACATGGAACCACTCGTTAATTTTTGGGAATTAATGAATTAATCTTTATTTGGAGCTCTTCAACATGTCTAGCTTAAGAATACAAATTGCCGTATACCATCAGCAAATAAGTATAAGGTACCTATGCCTGTTGTATTGCTGATGTCATTAATATAAAGAATAATAAAAGGAGACCTAAAATTGACCCCAGTGGGACGCCAATTTTAATCATTTGTTTCTTAGATGCAACCTTATCTATTATTGTCATTGTATGCCTTCTTATTAATATATGACTCGATCGTGTTGTAGAAACCCCTCGTATCACAATGCGTTGTATATTTGCAAGAGAATTGCTAAGCAAACTGTATCCAAAGCTTTCTGTAAATCAAGGTATAATGAACATGTTATTTCGTTATTTTGTAGAGATTTTGTAACTTCATCGTACATGTACACAATCGGCATGTACGTACTGTGTTGTTTCCTGAATCCGAATTGAATAAGATTCAGAATAATATTTTTTTATTAACCCGCGCCCCGCTAGAGGTGGCAAAATGCCCCCCCCCTTCCCGGATTTTCTGAATAACTTGAAAACAATGATAGATATCGATGTCAATCTTTCAGTACATTATACGGCATCAATTCTACGTCTTATCACAACATTTTAATGAAAATCGTGAAGTACTTTGGGATATAATAACGTTTTAATCACGTCATGTCATGTATTTTTTGGTGGGAAAACAATACATATTTGACAAATGGTAGAAATTCCAGTTTTAAAGCAAATTGCAAATACAAAATGTCGAAAGAAAGTAAATGACATTATATTCAAAATAGCTCTCTCGGATTTTCAAAATGTTGAGTTTTTGACTCCCAAAAATAAAAAATACACCTTTATTCGTTGTCGAAAACTTATTTGTCGATGTTTTACAACATACAACATTCTGTACTGCTTAAATTATGTGGGGCCCCCCTTGGCTACGAGGGCTACTCTGATCTCATTTGCCCCCCCCCCTGGGCGAAACCCCCTTTTTCCTAAGCCCCTAAAGCCCCTGACAATAACCACCACGAAAAAATGGTATTGTTCCGAGGAGAAAATAATAAACAGGTAAAACCATTATTGTGTAATAAATAAAATAACATTTCTATCCTGATGCAATAATACTCAAGTATCCTAAAAAATACATATAACACACAGCGTGTGTGTGCGACAAGAGAACGACGATACTTCGTTGTTCGAATATCAATGGGAAGTATGAAATATCACATGAATCGCTTACCTCCCAGATTGGAGATTGGTTCAGTCCATACCAAGGCATCGGCAATATCTGGATGAAGGAGATGTATCCTCGATCAACGTTCATCTCCATGATGGACTTGCCTTCGAAATACCTGTAGCAACCGAACGTTGGTTTCACCATTGGACAACACTATTCTTTATAATTGTGTTTTCCTTTGGGAATACCAGTTACACTGATCACTGATGTAATAGTGATGAACCGCCACCATAAAACGGAACGTGAACTACGACACCGAGAAACACATAAAATCAATATCGCCATTACTCAACTACGTATGTCAACTATGTATGTATTACTCAACTATGTAACAACGTGTTACAGTCCGCACAGCTCACCTTTGTGCTCCCTGGATAGCCGTCTGAGTCCAAAACTTGTCACCGTCTATATAGATTTTCGTAAATAGATGTTGCGCGGTCTCGGTGATATCTTCAAGTACTGGCGACACCTGTCCCGAATCAGATGAGAATGATCAAACACGCGTATAAAGTCAAAAGGGTTTCCAGCGTTCAAAGAATTGAAACGTTTCTAATTGAGCCTTAGTTTTCATAAGTATACTTTGGAGAGGAATTAGCAATATATGTACATACATTGGTAAGGACGGAAACAAAAATTACACGGATGAAGAAAAGTTGAAAGGGAGTTTGATTATTTTGAGCAGCCTGGACCAGTCCAGTGAGATAAAATAACACCAAAATACATTTTAACGAACAAATCGGTCTCATCGGACCAATAGCAGGAAAAAAACGATTCTCATGACTTATGACGTTGGTGCTAGCGTCACTGAGACATATCAATCCAGTACTATCTAAATTCTAGGATTTAGTAGACAACACACTACATCTAGAATGGCATTCATCTTCGATCGTCCATCCGAAATAACGACGCTATTTACTGAATACGGTCCCTCAAACTACTCCATGAACTCCTTTGGAGAGCGTAGCAAAACGCTGGTTACATAAGTGTGTATGCACGTCTAGACCGAATCACAGTCTGGCCCAAGACCAGGGGCGGATCCAGGGGAGGGGGAAATGTCCCCCCCCCCAACGAAAAATCGGGGGGCAAAAGTATGTTTTTTTATATAAACTGTATACAGAGGACGCGGGAAAGCACTTAGTTTTGTTTCTCGCGCCTCCAGTCAATGGAAAGCGACCTCTAATCTCGTTAAATCAAATGCATCGGGTGGCTGCCAGTTCAATGAATATAATACACAGGTGACTTAAATCAATTGTATGTTTGCGTTATGGGCATACTAGTTAAATAATACCGATGAATTAGATACCAGCCTGGAAAATTTCAGGAATAATATGCATGCTTGTGTATTACCCATGTCTCACCTTTTCGTAGGCCACCATGAGGAAGGCCTTGATTTTGACGAGCGTGGGCGGCGGGTTATCCCAGGCGTCCTTCAGCCAGAGGCCGGGCTCTCCGAGAACGTCCACTGCCGGTCATCACATCATGTATGGTCAATGTAACGTCAGCAGTAACATCACACATCATATATCAACAGCGTCAAGTCAATCATCCGGAGGGCCACCACAGTGCACGTCAGTTGAGACTCGATAGCCAGTAACGTCGCTAGAGGATGGCTTACATGCAATGCGATGCATCGTTCCAGAAACGAATCTGGAATACGTCGATGTAGTATGTACAACGCAGAGCTCACTCAGCCTCCTGCTGGGAGACATTACACTGCTGGGGGTGTTCCAGTGATAGTTACGACTGGACCGTAAATGCGCAAATGGCAGTGAACGAAAGATACGTGTAAGCATCGTTACGGAATGTCACTAAACCTAGCGAGAGTATCACGAAGAGATCAAGTATCTTAACTGCCGCCGAGACTCACCGAGTCCGAATTTGGTGTAGAGCCAGCGAGCGATCTTCTTGGTGTAGTCGAACACGTTTGTGACTGTGTCCCGCTCGGTGATGTCCCGGTACATCTGGTCAATGACTGCCTCCAGAGACACTATGGCCGAGTACAGCTCCGACTGGGTGAACTCGCCGTAGAACCAGTCTGTAAGGTGCAGGCATACCAGCTCTGGTACATCCGTTTAGACTTCTAGACTATCGTGATAGACCATGACAGAACATCAATAAATGCAGTTAATTTGCATTATTCAACATGGCGCACGATGTTAAGGAGTCGGCTGAAGTTTGGATAGCGTAATGTTGTAGTTTAGGGCGATTGTATATATGGTGTATGGTGTGTATGGTGTGATTTAAAGCAACGTTAACTTAATCTGCGAGGCATTACATTAGCCGTTGACATAGGTTCATGCATTCTTCTGGAGGACAGCCAAACTGTACATATATCATGCTGACATATGGAGTGTGCAATGGTCTGACTAGACTCGGCGCAACAACATTCAATAGTGAACCAAATACAATGTTCACACATGGGACATTATGGTAATAATATACATTATGATATAGCTGTTAGCAAATATGGTTTTAAAACTGATGCTATGTCTGCAGGCAAGACACCTTTGAAGTAAATAACATCAGATATTCTCGGATTCTTTATCATTGGCAATGCTCGTTTATGTATATACAAATGAAATATGGGAACATGAAATAGGAAAAATAAAATACGAAATTCCTCGGTCACGAGATCATTGGAACCTTATAAAACTATAAAACTACGTGTCTATCATTGTCCATGAACAATAATCATTTTTCAGAAATGAGCATCACGTGTGGTTCACTGGACTGTGTCGTCCTGCGCGTGGGGAGGGAGGGGGAGGGGGGGGGGGTGCAGCATCACTCACTGGCGGTATCCCGCACCACCTGCACCACATTCGTCTCGAAGTGGTGGTACAGCATCAGCAGCTGCGGCTTGTACTGCTGGCCCAGCTGTACCAGCCGGTGCCGGATGTATCCTGTCACGGTGGTGTACACCTGGCGCAGGCGCAGACTGGTGCGGGCGTACACAGCCTTGGCCCACTGCGGCACGGCCAGAACAGGCGAGTGGTCAACACCAGTGTATACGATAACTCGGGCAACTCGAATGGTAGCTTGGCAACTAGCATCAACTCTGACAGTCATAGTAACCAGTAAGGCGCCGAAGTTGGCGATGAACGAGCGAGCGCGAAGTATGGGGAATTTCAACTCGATCGGGCAAGTAGTTTCCGAGATACCAAAAAGGGTGTGCACGTGCGCACGTGCAGAGGCACCCACCTTTGACTTGTGGGAAGGTGGGGGCTGAGAGGTCCCTAACCACACACCAAATTTGAACACAATCGGCTCAGCCGTTCCAGAGATATATAATAGGGGTGTGCACGCGCGCACGTGCAGAGGCACCCACCCCTGACTTGTGGGAAACTGGCGGATGAGAGGTCCCTAACCACCACCAAATTTGAACACAATCGGCTCAGCCGTTCCTGATATATAGAATAGAGGTGTGCACGTGCGCGCGTGCAGGTCACCACACCCCTGAGTTGTGTAAAAGTGGCGGCTGAGGGGTCCTTAACCACACACGAAATTTGCACATAATCTGCCCAGCCGTTGCGGAGTTATTGCGAGAAAATACTTTTCAACACTCCAACACGCGGCACGCGCCAAGCGCAGTGGTAGTCACCCACATGAGTCGGCTCTGGTCTCAAACAGGGTAGGTTAGATGGGGCTGCCCAGCAAATAAGTCCGCTTGTCAATTGGACGTGCGGTTGCAGAGATATGAGCTTCTCAAAAGCGTCGCCACGGGCCGGGTCGGGTCGGGTCGGGCCGGGTCGGGCCGGGCCGGGTCGGGCCGCTCATAATAATATTTTTCCCCTGCACCACGGAAGGACGAGCGAACTATGATATGATAGGTCGCAGAGGTATGATAGGTCGCAGAGGTAGGTTGAAGATGCACAGTTCTGGAAGCTCATATTGACAAGACACAATGATTGTGACATTTTTACTTCAAGAAAATGTAACTTCAATTTGTGTCGATTATCCGAAGTTTGAAATATAGAAAGTCACGTTTGGCAAAATGTCAAGAGGGTCGAGTCTCAGACGTAGAATCTCGGCTCGTTCCCAATATTCCATTCTAAAGATGATAAACTCTGAGAACCGAAGCTCAGAGTTCCTTCCGAGGGACGTCACTGGTGGGAATCCCTTTCCGCTATGAAACGACTTTATTGCGCTTTAAATTGACAGAGTGCGCTCAAACTCGACGCGCCGTAACTTGACTGTCACCGCCAAATTGCACCGTCATATTGCGAAACTTGACATAAATGAAAAATGGTAATACCTTCACGAAAGCACATAGGAAACCATGTAAAATGTGGTCACATGACAGAAAGATTGTGCCAAAAAAGCTTATGCACCATTTGACCGAGTTTTCCATGAATTGTGTCCAAGAAATCACCATTTTTTCCCGCCTTCGCCAAACAGCGCCAGAATCTGACTAACGTGCGCCGTGAACCGACAGCTCAAATTTGAGCCTAGCGGTACTCGACATTTTACTTTTTGCTGACATTGAATTAATAATGGATGAATTTATTATTGCTGATGTCTATTTTGATCGCCTCTGTGCACTCTTTATCGTCATGACACTCGTTTGTGATTTTTCGACACTTGTTTTTTTTTTATTGCGTCGTAACATATTTTCGTGCACGATTTGGGCCAAAAGGCCAGGTAGGCTGTTTATAACTTGACAGGACGTTGAAACTTGAATTCATGAAATCTCGATTTTCGAAAAGAGGCCTGATATTGAGTATAGACGCTTGTAGGTGATAGAGACGTGCTAGAAAAACATGCCGATACCCAAACATAGCATATAACCTGATATTTTCGTCAAAATTAAGCTTTTATGAAACCAACTTCGTCGATATGTGGCTCAGTTGTCGATGACTGCGCTCGAATCCGACACATTGCAGTAGCTTGCGAGCGTGGTGCGGTAGAACTAAACATTTGGACAATTCGACATAACTGTTCCCTGGATTTGCGCTTTAAAAGGACTATCGTCGACGTCATTATTATTCCCGAAAACACGTGGAAGCCATGTCAAATGTGGTGACATGACAGAAAGACTGTGTCAAGAAAGCTTATGCACCATTTGACCGAGTTTTCCATGAATTTTGTCCAAGAAATCGGCATTTTTCCCCGCCTTCGCCAAACAGCACCAGAATCTGGCAAACGTGCGCCGTGAACCGACAGCTCAAATTTAAGCTTAGCGGTACTCGACATTTTACTTTTTGCTGCTATTTCATAAACTTTTTGCGTTTTGGTCGCTTCTGTGCACTCTTTAACGACACAAATTAAACCGATTTAACTTACCCAACAGTGAGCCTCCCATATTACGTGTTACTGCCATGTTGTGTGCATATATGGGATCATATGCTCACTTATTACTGCCATGCTTTGTGCATGTATGTGCTCATATGATCATGCTGTGTTCATATGTTTATGATGTGTTATCGATGTGATAATGTGATATCCTCTGAAGACCACGCTTCGCGTGGTCTCCAGCGTCAGGCCCCAAGCGTCAGCGTCCGTAAACAGACCTTCGCTCTGTCAGATACAGGCGCATTTCGTTACAAACGCGCTTTAATGTGACACAAAAGTTCGGAAAACGCGTCGACTCCTGGCGCAGTTTGGAACGCGCGGGCGCACTTTTTATGCTGAACCGGCGGAAAATTGTCAATAAGCCAAAGAAACTCCTGGGCAATATCATTAAAAAACCTAAGCCGTACTTATTTCATAATCATCTCAGAACATTTATTTTGCTTAATTTACGATAAAAATCCAACCAGAGGACAGGAAAATACTAAAATGAGCTACAACCGTCGTGTCATTCCACAGCGCAACGTGTCGATTTTCAGCGCAGTCCAAAGTTACGTGACCAGACTCGGTCACGTGACTGCGCTTACACCCGATTCCGCCGTCAGGGGAGTTATTTCCTCACCTGGCTGTACACCTCAGCCATCTCAGCCAGTACCTCTATCAGGGTGTCGGTCACCGTCCGGTCACCGTCAGGTCACCGTGCCTCACCTGGTTGTACGCCTCAGCCATCTCAGCCAGCACCTCTCTCAGGGTGTCGGTCACCGTCCGGTCACCGTCCGGTCACCGTCCGGTCACCGTGCCTCACCTGGTTGTACGCCTCAGCCATCTCAGCCAGCACCTCTCTCAGGGTGTCGGTCACCGACCGGCCATCGCCGTCCCCAGAGGACGAGACCAGACTGCGCAGCTGCAGAGAAGAAAACGACCCCACGTGCGGGGCAAATACAGTAGGAGGTAAATGACAGGGATAATTGATTTAAAGTTACTAACTTCAGACAGTTAAACAGATACTGTGACTTATTGCACTGCAGCTGAATAATTACATACCGATAGGCGATTTTTACATATGTATCCGACGTACCTATAAAGATAGGATTTCATTTGAATGACATGGCACATGTCTAACTAAGCTTGACGGCCAGCAGTAACTACATCGCAGATTCATCTTACGAAGTGCCGACGGGCCTGCCGCTGAGTTGTATAAAACACATTAAACAGTTCCGCCTGCGGCTGCAACTGGAGCCGATCGCGCCATGCTCACATATTCGATGATTTGGTTCAGATGGTCGTAGACGGCCTCGTTGATAACTCCCAGGTTCTCTCGCAGCTCCTCCGTCCACCAGCCGAGCTGGTTCAGCAGAGAGTTCACCAGGCTGAAGGCAGAGGAAATACGGGTTTGATCTGACACGGTGACCTGATCACAAAATGTGATGCACTGCATTAAGCGTGGTCACAGGATTATATGACGTATCCTGTGACCACAGGACACAGGATATGGTCACAGGATTATATGACGTGGCACACATACATGCACATGGACCCCAGCAGCGGATGGTGTGATCCAATCCCTAGGATCTGGATCTCGGATTCACCGAGATCCTGGATTAGCTTTAAAGAAGTTGTTCAGGGATAACATGGGATCCGACATCTTATGCACCATTTAGTACAAGTATCCACCGGAATCCAAGATATGTCCTACCATGCTTTGCCGAGAGATCAACCGGGGCCATAATAAAACTCCATGATCCCTGAACCGATAATGTTAGAAGATGTCAGCATTTTCTTCGGTGTCAATGAAACTGGTGAGACTTATATATGATGTTAAATTCGTCAATAAATATTATAATCACTGCTTACGTACGTAACTAATACGCTTATCCTGGGACCCTGTCGGATGCAGGATTCCGTGGAATCATAGATCCACTTTGAAAGTTTATCACGGAATTATGAGGGACCCAAGATCTGTTGCTATGGTAACTTGAGCGGGATCGACTGGGATCATAGATCCATTGTTGTATTTTGTCGAGAGATCTGTTGGAATCCTAGACCCGTCGATATATTTTGTACAGCTCTTGGGACCGTTTCTGTTTCTAGAATCCATGCAAATGTATGGCGGTATATGATCTTAGCTTATCGCAGTGGCGTAAACGGTGATGCCCAGACTACGAGGTTCAAACATGTGGCGTCACGCGAAGAGACTCCAGGAATTCGGCGGCCATTTGGAAGTACGATGTACTTTGATATGATATGCGTTATCATTTCAAAAATATCTCCACCTTTTTGATATTATAAAAAAATAATGCATACAATATTTCATGTAACTTTCGGAACTGGTTGCTTTACAACCGTGCAATCAATAACGACAGTTTAACTTAAAACAGCCCGGATTTTTTGTTTAGGTTTGGTTTGGTTGGGCGGCCCATTCGGGCCATTGCGCAGCCATGGGATAAAGGAGAAGGGGTAAAGTGGGTCAAAATGGAACGCCGACCGGGCAACCGTCCATGGACTTACAGAGCCCTTCACCGTAGGGCGAAGCTGCGAGGAGGGCCTAAGCCATGAAGGCGGCCACCACTCCCGGGGGCGGCTGGAGGCCACCACATGCCCGGTGGCCAGCAACCACCAGACCCGGGCTAACGTGGGCGTGACAGAGGATGGAGGACCAGCAGTCGGGAGGATCAAAAGGGATCTGACCAGTCCGGAATATTCTTCTACGCTCAGCTCTTTAGCTCCCCAATACTTCTCGATGGGACAGCCCCAGTACCGTGCCTCTGATACTTACGAATCGTCGTCTCCATAAACGTACGACACAATGGTCTGCATGTAGAAGCCGTCATTGGTGTAGCTCTCCGACACTGAGAAGCGCAGGTCCTCAAAGTCGCCTCGCACCGTCCCACTCGCTTCTGATGTAAACTCCTCCCTGGAGAGCACGGATGACATAATTTCCAATGTGACGACCGATGAAGATTCTGAAGCTGTTTTGTACCGAAAGGCTGGATACCAGTTGCATATTACATGGCACGATGAAGATTCTGAAGCTGTTTTGTACCGAAAGGCTGGATACCAGTTGCATATTACATGGCACGATGCAGATTCTGAAGCTGTTTTGTACCGAAAGGCTGGATACCAGTTGCATATTACATGGCACGATGAAGATTCTGAAGCTGTTTTGTACCGAAAGGCTGGATACCAGTTGCATATTACACGACAGAGTGTCACAGATTACAGACAGCACAAATAAACAACTAGTAGCGTTGACTTCGGTTAAGACAAATGTAAGCTATGGGGTCAACCTCGGATGACTATACGCCATTGTGGATGTTTTACTTGATACCAGACCATACATATAGTGGCAAAACCATCTAGCACATATTGTATTCAATGTGTTTCTAGCGACCACTTCTGTAATGTGCCCTAAACATCGGCAGAAACAAATCCATCTTCTCTACACGGGCTGTATTCTACGTTTGTAGCTGTTAACACGCGCCCTGGAGGGCCTCTGATAATTACACGCCCTGGAGGGGGGGAGGGCGGATTTCGCCCCCCTCCCCTGGGATCTAAAAAAAACACGCAACGTAGCGACAAGCAGAAAACGGCGTTAGATAGCTCGAGACAAGCTCTATCGAAAGTATATGGGTCTATTTTAGGTCAGGTCAAAATTGAGGTCACCAGAGGTCATCGAAGGTCAGATTTACCAGTTTTAGGACTTCGCTTCGAACACCCCCAAATATCTCGGGAATTATGATAGCTAGCAACAAACGTAAAAAAGCAATCGAAAGCTCTTGAAAAATTCGATCGCCGTAGGTGTCCTCATATTTGAACTCAGGTCAATAGTTAAGGCTCCAGAGGTCATCAAATGTCAAAAAAGGTTATTTTTTGGCAAAACTGTTTTCGCAAATTTACCTAATAAAGATAAAGCAATACGTTTGACGCCATCGTATTTGTCTCGTCAAGGCACTTCAAATCATATTCATGTTGACCAGGTTAGGTCCACTGAGAAATTTGACCTCAGGTTAAGGTCAAGTGGTGACCCAAGTAGGTCATGTTGCATATTGGGAGACGTGTCTCGACGAGACAAACACATTGATACCGTTTTCACTTCTCCATCTTCCTTATGTCGATAGTTATTGACAAAACAGTGTTGGAGGTCACGAAATTGACCTGACCTTAGGTCACCGATATTACAAATCCGAGATAAACAAATTGTAGGTATTTACGACTTTATGAAGTCCTGCAAGTTTGAAACTGATCGGCCTAAAACTGTGGCTGTGGTACTACTGCAAACGTTTTGGAGGTGGGGTCATCACATGACCTGGTCTGGTGACCTGACCTGAGATGACCTGAGGTCAAGAATTTTACATAATGTGGGTAGTTCATTTGCAAACAGGTATGCAAAAAAAAACGTTGGCGCTGCGAGCGGCCATTTTTGCGCTATCCAAAAAAAAACCTGAGGCGTGTGCGGATTTCGCCCCCCCCCCCCCCCTCCAGGGCGCGTGTTAATTAATTCCGTTCACATTAATTAAATGCGGCAGTAAGCCAGATCACAGATAACATCGCATCATCCAACGATGTGCTAATCAGCATGACTCGTCCTCTGCAGCCGACTTACACCAGCATGTCGATCTCTTGGCCGAACATATCCTCCAGACTGGACTCCATGGCGCCCGTCTTCACCTCCCACTCGGCAGAGCTGGCGTCCAGCAGAGCATCCCGGGACGACAACACAGACGACCGCGCCCACTCCTGATGGTCGCAGAAACCAATACGAAATTAGAAGAAAAAATGTCACAGAAATAATCCGGCGTTTTTTGCCAAAATCCGGCGGAGAGTCCGATACTACCTCGATCACGTCGTTCACCTAGGGAAATCACTTGCCTCCCAACTCTCGACTCACTTCAGCACACAGCCCAGCTCAGTGCGTCTGTAACGTCGCATACCCCAGTGACATCACCTATCTCCCGACTCGCAGTCAGCACACAGCCCAGCACAGTGCGCCTGTAACGTCGCATACACGCAGTGACGTCACCTATCTCCCGACTCGCAGTCAGCACACAACACAGCGCAGTGCGCCTGTAACGTCGCATACACCAGTGACGTCACCTATCTCCCGACTCGCAGTCAGCACACAACCCAGCTCAGTGCGTCTGTAACGTCGCATACACCAGTGACGTCACCTATCTCCCGACTCGCAGTCAGCACACAACCCAGCTCAGTGCGTCTGTCACGTCGCATACACCAGTGACGTCACCTATCTCCCGACTCGCAGTCAGCACACAACACAGCGCAGTGCGTCTGTAACGTCGCATACACCAGTGACGTCACCTATCTCCCGACTCACTTCAGCACACAACCCAGCGCAGTGCGTCTGTCACGTTACACGCACCAGTGACGTCACCTATCTCCCGACTCGCAGTCAGCACACAATGTTAGCGGAGCGCCGCCAGAAATAACTCAATGTTAAACAACTTCACTGTATTGCCGTCTTCCCGACACCACACAACGTTACAGCACGACCGCCACTCTCAACTCCCGGCACCGAACAGAGCGCTCCCCAGCCGGCCGCGTCAGCGGTCAGCGGGCCGGCTGGTATGCCCCGCGGCGGCGACACGCGCAAGGGCGAGGCCAGGCTCCGGCGGAGGGGAGGGCGCTCGCAGGGGCGAGATCAGCCCCGGCACATGCGGCCGCAGCGACGCGGTGTATTAGTATGCGGTACAGGGGTACAAGTACGCATGGGTACGGGCGTACGGGTACACTACCCCCCTTTACACCAAGTCGCGCGGACAAACAAGAACAAACGAAAATTGGCGTACGTGTCAAGTCGCCTTGCGGAACGCACTCAACTGCACACTTCTCTCATGTCATGGCGAAAGAAATCGCAACAAGCAGCGCAACAGAAAGAAACACTTCTCAAGCCATCCGCCATCACAGCCAATGTACTGCAACATCAGCAAACTGACTTCACGCAAACACATTCAGGCATGACTTCAACGTACAAACACAGCAGCCGGGGCAGTCGAAGGACACTGGGAGGACTGGGAACGTTACGGAGGTGGAGATGCTGAAGGACATGCTTCGTCTGAATCCCAACCGTCAAATGCTGTAGTATGCTGTCTGCGGGCACGCACGCGCCTTGACCGTCGGAAGAAGGGGCTACTGTGCAATGGCCCCCGGCTCGCTCGATCTTCGTCAACGTCAAAACGCACCCGCTGAGTGCTTCGCGATGAGTCGGGATCTCGAAGGCCGCTTGGTCGCCGAGTGTCTGGCTTCGTCAGATCGCGATGCTGCAGCGGCAGTCGTGCAGCCGCAGGTCGTGCAGCCGCAGGAACAAGGCGCTGTCCAGTCGGAGCTTCACCGACTTCAGTTGGAGTCAGGACCCCAGCACGAATTCTCGGTGGGGGACCCAGCATAGGGCCCGACGCTGCTGTTGGTTCTGCGGGAGTGGTGGTATCCTTCGAGGGACGACTCTGTAGCAGCTGCTTGAGGTAGGCTGGTGCATCATGGTAAGTGCGTAGCTGTGAGTGATGAGCCCTGCGCTCAACACCGTCACCAGTCTTCACCAGGTAAGTGACACCATTTTCGGCCACGTCCGAGACAGTCAGTGGACCAATATAGCGGGCTTCGAACTTGTTTTCGAGGCGATGTCCAGGTAGCTGGGCTGTCTTCTTCACACGATCTCCGATTCGGAATGGTGTAAACTTCGGATGACCCGCTTTCCACACATCTTGCTGTCCATCAGAGGCGACTCGTGACTCTGCATCAACATTTCTCACATCCAGGAGGAAGGCTGCAGGTGACGTGTCGATTTCTGCGTGTTTGGTGTTGTTGTACGTTGTCATAGCCTTGGCGAGGTGCAGGTCCCAGTCACCGGCGGAAGTTGTCAGTAAGCGGAGCGATTGACCAATCGTCCTGTTGCAGCGCTCCACTGCACCGTTACCCTCGGGGTGGTAAGGTGTGCTGTACGCGTGCTGAATCTTCCAGTCGTTCAAGACAGACTCAAATTCGCTGCCACGAAACTCCGGACCATTATCGGACAGCACCCGCTGAGGCACCTTCAGAAGAGCTGGGAGAACACGATGATGGAACGTACCTGCCACCGCTGCTGATGATTTGGAACGCAGAGGTACTGCTACTGCCCACTTGGAACAGTGGTCCACGGCCACCAGACATCCCAGGTGGCCTCTTCCTGAGCGGGGGAACATGACCACATCCACTGCCACCAACTCAAATGGCGACAGACCTTCGATCTTCTTCACAGGAGGAGCGCGTAGCTGAGTCGATGGTTTATAAAGCTGACATCGTTGGCAGGTCCGTACAATGTCCGAGATCACAGACTGAAGTCCAGGTGCAAACAGCCGCTGACCGAATAGATGGTGCAACTTGTCTCTTCCGATGTGCGCCATATCTTCATGCGCGTTGAGTACCAACTCGGCCAGCCATGATCGTGAGATAACCGGCAATGGACCATTGTCCGGGTGATCGAAGACGAGTAAATCATCCTTGAACTGCAAATGATCCATGTGCTTCTTGAAGCCCTTCAGACTCTCAGGCAGGCGACCA
The DNA here is from genome assembly GCA_036785665.1 of Chirona hameri. Classification (NCBI taxonomy): domain Eukaryota; kingdom Metazoa; phylum Arthropoda; class Thecostraca; order Balanomorpha; family Balanidae; genus Chirona; species Chirona hameri. The sequence continues at coordinate 39,367 of JAXIVJ010002219.1, forward strand.
GACGAGGTCCTCTGTCTGACATGATCCTTCAACTCCTTCATCTGGTCGTTGGAGGCCTGATGTTCCCGAATAGATGCTGTAGTAGGGACACCCATGTCAACAGTGTAGCTGACGGCGGCAGCCTTCTGAGTGTCCGTATCGGCAAACATGTTCACTTCACTTTCGCCCAGTCGAATTTGAAGTCTTGCGAAATCCAGACAAATGCCCACAGTTCTAATGAAATCAACACCGAGGAGGAGGCAATGGCCGAAGGAATCAGTCTCGTCAACGAGGAGAACCGTTGTCACGGGAGGATGTGAGGACATGCTGATTTGTGCGTGAATGAGCCTCTCGCACCGTGCTGGCCCGCAAAGGCCAGTGATGGGTATGCTGACTTTCTGGATGACGATTTCAGGATCATGAGAGGAAATGAGCCGCAGTGCACTGGCACTTATCATGCCGATGGCCGCACCGGTATCCAGTAGGCCACACAGTGGTACTCCATTGCAGAGCACTGTAATGGTGCAATGAGTGCGTTGGTCGTGGTCGCAGCTTGACTCCAACTTCTCGCAGGACGTCGTGTCATCGACCTCAGATGTCGTGGCTGTTGGTTCTTCTGCGCTCCTTGCAGAGGTCTCACACCTCGCAGCGGCAATCAGCTGCGGTCCTTCCACCTCTCCGGCCGTGTCTGACTGAAGCAGGTTGAAGTGAACGCCTCCAAGGCATTGCAGGTGGAGGACGCTATTCACTGAACGGTAGTCATCAACGAAGGTCATCGGGTTGGTTGGGCCGAAATGAACTACGATTTTCACCGTGTACATGGCTGCTGCTACGGCGAGCATATCCAGCGCCAGAGGCTGTCCTGAAAACCGCATCAGCCTCAGAGACTGTCGAGATAACCGATCAAGCCGGAAACCATACTTGGCAGGGCTCCTGAGGGCCTCATTTACCAGCTTCTGGCGGATGTCCCCGCTGTCAGCAGGGATCCCATCTCTCTCAGTAATCCAGTGTCGAAGACAGTCCACCAAAGTGTTTCCACCGCCTTCAGGGCGGTACCGGAGACGAAGACCGTCTGGCAATCCTTCACTCTGGCTGGTCCCAGCGACTGCTGATGCCGAAGACACTTGCATCCGCGACAGGAGATCTGCAGCGAAGTTTGTTCTTCCAGGGACATAGATGATTTCGTAGTTGTAATCAGCCAGTTCTTCCACAGTGCGGGCGAGACGGTGGTTGACGAGCCGCATGTTGTGAAGGTACATCAGTGCCTGATGGTCCGTGTAGATTTTGAAATACACCGCACATAAGAATGAGTGGAATGTCTTGACGCCCCAGCGAAGAGCGGCAAGCTCACGCCCAGTTACAGAGTAGTTCTTCTGCGCACTGGTGAAAGTCATCGAGGCAAAGGCAATGAATCTGGGTTGTCCGTCTTGTTCTTGAGTTAAGCACGCTCCAGCACCGATGGCAGAGGCATCCACCCACAGACACAGAGGACTTGCGTCAGGTCGGTAATCGGGGAACGCGAGTGTCACATCAGCTTGCATGTCCGACTTCAGCTGTTCGAATGACGCAACCATCTCATCAGTCCAGGTTAGCACAGTCTTTGCAGGCAAGCCTGTCAGTTCAGACAGAGGTTTGGCGATTGTAGAACAGTCCTTTACGAACTTCCGCTGGTAATTCACTATTCCCAAGAACTGTCGCAGCTGGTGAACCGTACGCGGCTTATCAAGTTGCTGGATCTGGTCCACGTACTCCGGGGACTTCCGAAGACCCGATGAGCTGATGACGTGTCCCAAAAACGTCACTTCCGGTTGAAACCAAGTACACTTCCGTCCGTTCAGCTTGATTTCCTGGGATTCGAGTGCCGTAAGAACGTCGTCGACCAGCTGCACATGTCTCTCGAACGTAGTCTCCTTCAGTAGAATATCGTCGAGATACACGACAAGCTGCTCACGTGCAAATCCGTGAAGAATCGTCTGCATTTCCTTTTGGAATTGCGCTGGGGCATTCTTCAGTCCAAAGGGTAGGCGTCGGAACCTCCAATGGACCCTGGGTGTGCTGAATGCAGTGTAGTCGCGTGACTCTTCCTCCAGCGGAAGGTGATAGTATGCCTTGGAGATATCTAGCGCACTGAACCATTGCACTCCATGATGAGTCCCAAAAACGGTATCGTTGACCTCTGGCATGGGGAATCTGGTTGTTACAGTTTGCTTGTTCAGGCGGCGATAATCAATGCACAGTCGCATGGTGCCATCCTTCTTCCGAATGGGGACGATGGGAGCATTCCAAGAAGATTCACAGCGTTCAATGATGCCGAGACGCTCCAATTCTAAGCACTGACGCTCGACTTCGTCCGCTACTGGAGCAGACATCTTCCGTGGTCTGATGTAAATGGGCGTATCATCAGTCAATTCAATACGATGTGGTGTCATCAACGACTGAAGCGCATCCGCGTCTGAGCGCATGAACACGGCAGAGTGACGCTGGAAGATCCCCTGTACTGCCGCTCGCTGTTCTTCAGAGAGACCCGGTATGTCGGAGGCTGAAGGACAGGAACCATCCGGTTCTATCCCGTCTGTGGATGCTGTAGATGAGTACACTGGCACACCTTCGTCCATGTCCAGGGAGCTGTCTGCTGCGGTGTCCAGGTAACCGAGAATGGAACCCTTGCGCACTGATTCTGAACTCATTCCCCGGTTGGATACGAGGACACGTGGATTGGTTGGATCAAATATACCGGAGACGAACTCGAGATCGCTGGAAGCTTCCACACGACCAGCAAAGACAAGAGGACGGGAATTTGTTTCACAGGAGGTACATGTAGGAGGAAGGGCAGCTGAACAGCCGAGCACAGCCGTATCTCCCTCCGCCACTCGAGTGTCTCGTACCGACACACACGGTACAGCGGTCATGAACAGGACACAAGACTCCTTCCTGCCGAGTGGTAAGTATAGTGTCCAACGTGATCGGTCCTTCCGAGATCCAGAGACAGCGTTTCTCTTCATATCCAGGCAGAGGCCATGTTGCTGCATGGCATCTCTCCCGATGATCAGTTCAACCGGACACTTGCTGCTGTCCAACACCAAACAATCAAGTTGGAGTTCTATCCCGTGCATATTCACTGGCAGACATACTCGGCCGAGGGCCGGCAGAGCGGTGTTGCCAACAGCTCTTACAACTTCATCACATGGGGTCATAAAATCCATATCAACGAGCTTGCTTCCGATGATTGTTCTGCCTGACCCACTGTCCAGCACTGCCTCTATGGGGTCTGAATTGAGCTGAACAGAAATTCGCAGAATAGACGGAGATGAAATAGCAGAGGTGAAGACTGCGTTCGTTGAGTCGGGTGCATCATCACCACAGTCATCTGTAGAACAGTGTTCATCATCAGTCAACAGGTTTGAGGCAGTCCCAGATTCGCTGGCGGTGCAGGTTTCTGGTCGCGTGCTTTCGTGAGTTACTCGGGCGCACGGTGACCCGGCCGATGGCGGGGCAGGTGGTGGCCCGGCGGACGACGGGGAAGGCGGTGGCCCGGCCGGCGGCGGGGCAGACGGTGGCCCGGCCGACAGTGGGGCAGACGGTGGTCCGGCCGGTGGTCGGGCAGACGGTGGCCCGGCCGGCGGCGGGGCAGACGGTGGTCCGGCCGACGGTGGGGCAGACGGTGGCCCGGCCGGCGGCGGGGCAGACGGTGGTCCGGCCGGCGGCGGGACAGACGGTGGTCCGGCCGGCGGCGGGGCAGACGGTGGTCCGGCCGACGGTGGGGCAGACGGTGACCCGGCCGACGGCGGGGCAGACGGTGGTCCGGCCGACGGTGGGGCAGACGGTGGTCCGGCGGGCAACGGGGCAGGTGGTGGCCCGGCCGACGGCGGGGAAGACGATGGTCTCTTTGACAACGGGTCAGACTGTGGCTCAGCCGACGACGGAACAGACGGTGGCCCGGCGGGCGACGGGGCAGGCGGTGGCCCGGCTGCAGACGGTGGCCCGGCTGCAGACGGTGTCCCGGCTGACGACAGGGCAGATAACGATGGTACAACCAGCGACAAGGTAGATGGTGGCCTGGGCGAAGGAGACGATCGCCCAACATGCGACAGAACAGACGCATCCGCTCTGTTGATGCTGCTTTCTTGACGAAAGCGTTCGTTGTCAGGGCTGCGTTCGGTCACAACAGGTTGCCCTGGTGCTCCTGCGTGACCGATCAGTTTTCCGATTGCCTGTTGCGTTCCTGGCGGTCTGACCGGTCTGACCGGACTCTACGGTCGGGGGATGGTGATCGAGAGCTGTCGCCACTTGCAGAGTGAGTCTCCGATCGAGTACCACCACCAGGTCGTCCACGGGGGCGTGAAGCGGACCGGTCCTGACAGTGATGTGGACTTCCTGCAATTCCTTCCCGGCGGCTGCTTGGATTTCGTGCAAATGCACGTGATTCACAGTCTCGAACTAGATGATCTGAGCTTCCACAAGCAAAGCACAGGCCCAGCTTCTGTCGACAGATATTCTCGGCGTGTCCACGACGGCCACAGAAGCTGCAGAACGCCTGCGACCTGTCACCGCTCTCTCCTCTGGTCGTCGGTTGCGCAGACCTTGATTCACGTCGAGGGCTTCCATGGGCACTTTTGTTTCTCCATTTTTCGTTTCGTCGCCGGGCGGCGGCTTCATCATGCGTGTTCCGCTGGGAACGGCGAGCGAGTCGCTCCATTGCCATCCCTGATCTCTCAGATGCTCTTCCTCGTGACGGTTCTTCCATTGCAGCCAGTACAGGTGAATCTAATCCCGCCACTGTGTGCTTCTTGCATTGCAGAATCGTCAGATAATGATCCCATAGCAGCGTCTTGCCGTGTATAGCCTTGTTATATCTGATGTCCAGCTTCAGTTGTTCCCTGATGACAGGTGGCAGGTTCTGGAGTAGTCGGTCTCGTAGAAGCTCAGACGATTGCACTTCCTCACCAGGAAACGCGTCTTCAAAGAGAGAAGACAGTCGAAGGGCGAAGAGCGCAAGATCCTCTCCTGGGCCTGGTTTCGCATTGTCGAAACGAATTCGAGCACTCTGCTGTGTGTGGTCATCTTGAACGGCCAACCAACGCAGCATACGTCCCTTCAGTTTAGCATACGTGGTATCGGTCCCTCCGCAAGCCGAGAACACCTCGGCTACTTCACCCACCAAGAGAGATTGTAGGAGTGGAAGAGCTTCGTCCAACGTTCCGGAATACGTGCGTGAGCAGTGATCCTCAAATCGTTGGAAATACTGCTTCAGACTTGTAGTACCACCCAGAGCGAAAGTCGGAATGGTGAACGTCTGCTGAAGAAGAAACCCTCCTGTTGGTCCTTCGCCAGGCCCACCTCCCGGAGATCTCGGCTGATCCCGCGCGGATTGCTCCTCGTGGGCTGCTACCGGAACATGCACAAGTTGCTCCTCAGTTCGGCTTGCTGCTGATAACTGGGATGGATCCCGAGTGGGTGCGGCTGACGTTCGTTCGGCCAGCAGTTCGGTCAGTTCGCTGATGCGCCCCAGCGCCACTTGCAACTGTAGCTCGAGTTGAGCGACACGCTCATCTTGCTGATCAGTCATCTCGTTCTGATTCACCGTAATGGCCGGAACAGGCAGAGCAATCGCTCCAATGGGAAGTGACGATGACGATCAGACGACGGAGCAGGCTGTGCCCCAGCCAACGACGGTGCAGACAGTGGCCCGGCCGACGACGGTATAGACGGGATCCGACCGACGACGAGACAGACGGGATCCGGCCGACGAATGGGCAGAAGGGATCCAATCGACGACGGGGCAGGCGGTGGCCCGGCCGACGACGGTCCAGACGGGATCCGGCCGACGACGGTCCAGACGGGATCCGGCCGACGACAGGGTAGACGGGATCCGGCTGATGACGGTGCAGACGGGATCCGGCCGACGACGGTGCAGACGGGATCCAATCGACGACGGGGCAGGCGGTGGCCCGGCCGACGACGGTCCAGACGGGATCCAGCCGACGACAGGGTAGACGGGATCCGGCCGACGACGGGGCAGACGGGATCCGGCCGATGACGGTGTAGACGGGATCCGGCCAACGACGGTGCAGACGGGATCCAATCGACGACGGGACAGGCGGTGGCCCGGTCGATGACGGTGCAGACGGGATCCGGCCGACGACAGTGCAGACGGGATCCAATCGACGACGGGGCAGGCGGTGGCCCGGCCGACGACGGTTCAGACGGGATCCAATCAACGACGGGACAGGCGGTGGCCCGGTCGACGACGGTGCAGACGGGATCCGGCTGACGGCGGGACAGACGGGATCCGGCCGACGAGACAGACGGGATCCGGCCGACGACTGGGCATAAAGGATCCAATCGACGACGGGGCAGGCGGTGGCCCGGCCGACGACGGTCCAGACGGGATCCAGCCGACGACAGGGTAGACAGGATCCGGCCGACGACGGGGCAGACGGGATCCGGCCGATGACGGTGTAGACGGGATCCGGCCGACGACGGTGCAGACGGGATCCGGTGACGTCGGGGTAGAAGGGATCCGGCTGACGGCGGGACAGACGGGATCCGACCGACGACGAGACAGACGGGATCCGGCCGACGACTGGGCAGAAGGGATCCAATCGACGATGGTCCAGACCTGATCCGGCCGACGACAGGATTGACGGACTAAGCAAAATAGGCACCAAAATGCTTGAATAGTACCACGTTTGGATAATTGGATTTAGTCCTAGCCCCGGCTGCGTATTTATGGCATAACGCGTAGTAAATGTAGCAAAGTTCAAGCACACAATTACGAGCAGCGTATGAACCACACTTGTACAGCACACACAAATCCAGGGCTAATCACGTCTAATCCCGTCGCTGCTTGGGTCGCACGAGAGCCACAGACAGCAAATATAGCGAGTACCTGGTGCAATATTTTAAACTGGAAGTTTTATCAGTTCGCACGTGGTCTAGATGTACAAGAGTTCGCACCACAAAGTCGGCAGCAGGTACTCACCGGTGCAGTAAATTTGAGCACTCACGCCAGGTACGGTCGGCAGATTCAGTCGGCACGGGTACGGCCGGCGCGCGCACGGTCAGCAGGTTCGGCCAGTGCAGGTGCGCTTGGCGGGCAAGGCCGGTGCAGGTACGGTCGGCAGGTACGGTCGGCAGGTACGGTCGACAGGTACGGTCGGCAGGTACGGTCGGCAGGTACGGTCGGCAGGTACGGTCGGCAGGTACGGTCGGCAGGTACGGCCGGCAGGTACGGCCGGCAGGTACGGCCGGCAGGTACCGTCGGCAGGTACCGTCGGCAGGTACGGCCGGCAGGTACGGCCGGCAGGTACGGCCGGCAGGTACGGCCGGCAGGTACGGCCGGCAGGTACCGCCGGCAGGTACCGTCGGCAGGTACCGTCGGCAGGCACGGTCCGTTTCGGGACAGGCACCGATGGCAGGTGTGGTCCGTGTTGAGACAGGAACAGCGTCAGACACGGTCCGTGTTGAGACAGGAACGGTGGCAGACACGGTCCGTGTTCAGACAGGAACTGGCGGCACTGATGGCTGTAGGCACGGCTGGTGCAGAACAGAGACAGCCAGCGCCGGCACCGTGTGGTGCTAATAGTCACTTATGATTTAGTCACTGATAGTCACTGAATTACATATTACAAAAATCGCTTCGGACGAGCCCCCAATGTTAGCGGAGCGCCGCCAGAAATAACTCAATGTTAAACAACTTCACTGTATTGCCGTCTTCCCGACACCACACAACGTTACAGCACGACCGCCACTCTCAACTCCCGGCACCGAACAGAGCGCTCCCCAGCCGGCCGCGTCAGCGGTCAGCGGGCCGGCTGGTATGCCCCGCGGCGGCGACACGCGCAAGGGCGAGGCCAGGCTCCGGCGGAGGGGAGGGCGCTCGCAGGGGCGAGATCAGCCCCGGCACATGCGGCCGCAGCGACGCGGTGTATTAGTATGCGGTACAGGGGTACAAGTACGCATGGGTACGGGCGTACGGGTACAACAACTCAGCTCAGTACGCCTGTCACGTCGCATACACCAGTGACGTCACCTATCTCCCGACTCACTTCAGCACACAACCCAGCGCAGTGCGTCTGTCACGTCGCATACACCAGTGACGTCACCTATTTCCCGACTCGCAGTCAGCACACAACCCAGCGCAGTGCGTCTGTAATGTCGCATACACCAGTGACGTCACCTATCTCCTGACTCGCAGTCAGCACACAGCCCAGCTCGGTGCGTCTGTCACGTTACTCACGGTCAGCTCGTGGCCCAGCTCGGTGCGTCTGTAACGCTACTCACGGTCAGCTCGTAACCCAGCTCGGTGCGCCAGCGTGCCTGTGACGTCAGCAGGTGGGAGTGGTTTAGCCGCATGAAGAGGACAACATCGTCGATGCGGTACTGTCCCGCCTGGCGGTAGGCCTCCATCCGCACCGTCCTGTTGTTCACCATGCCGCCCGTCACGTACAGACGCTTCGCCTGCTCTGTGGGATGGCAGAGGGGCAGGGTCAGTCTATCGAAACATAGAGGACAGATCTTCACTGCTTCGTGTTACCTATATTTCTTCAGTCTAGATCTGGATTAAACGCCAATCCCTTTCTTCCGAAGCTGCCCTATAAAAATCAACACGACCACAAGGTTAACAATTTGAAAGCCCAAATAATCACAACTACAATGTAGGTTAAAGCTTTGAAAACCGTCACTCAATGCTGATAAATAATCTGGTCCAATGCAATATTTCTCAGCCGAGAAATACTCCATATATATAAAACAAAATAGAGTGATCAGTTAAAAAGGGCAATGCAAAATAACAATAGAAGCATTGTTACGCGAGACAATGGACCTGGTAGCTTGCCCACCTGGGTCGTAGAGTATCTCCAGTCTGACCAGAGGTCGCTCCCTGTCCATGGTAGCCAGCAGCGTCTGAGGGCTGCCGAACTCGGTCGGGATGGCGGCTCCGTTGATGCGGTACTCCTTCAGGCCAACGGTAGACTTCAGTTCGTAGATCATAGACGGCAGCGAGAACTGAAAACCAGACGGCTGGTGGTCAGCAGTGCTCTCAGACTGCAGAGTGCTGCAGAGTGCTGCAACAGTGCTGCAACAGTGCTTTCAGACTGCATAGCGCTGCAACAGTGCTGCAACAGTGCTGCAACAGTGCTGCAGAGTATGGTTGGTCTTTTGCCTGCTAATTACGCTGGAAGATATTACCGGTGCAAATCATATTACAATAATGCGGCTGACTCCATGCGACGTAGGTGCTGTGCCTGCAGATCTGGGACAGTTCATTTCAAGTCCTATTCCTTCAATGGATATGTACATAAATAAACTTAGCATATTTGCTCTTCTCTTCCTGGTATTGACTCCACAGTATGGCAATGCAATAATCAGTAAGTTACAGCACTGGACGTTTATTTCAGCTGACGTTGTACAACGCGCATGGTATTTAAACGGCGCCATACCTCTGCCTTGAATTCGCGGAGCTTCCGGTTGAGTTCCAGCAGTACTGTGGACTTAAGCGTTCTATCCTCGATGTCCAGATAGGTGTACGAGCCAGAGATCTTCAGTGTGCCTCGTGACACCTCCAGCAGTCCCTTACCGGTCACCGACAGTCTGGCACATCAGCAACAGTCATCAGTTCCGATCACAGACAGTCTGGCACATCAGTAACAGTCATCAGTCCCCATCACCGACAGTCTGGGACATCCGTAACAGTCATCAGTCCCCATCACCGACAGCCTGGCACATCAGCAACAGTCATCAGTCCCCATCACCGACAGCCTGGCACATCAGCAACAGTCATCAGTTCCGATCACAGACAGTCTGGCACATCAGCAACAGTCATCAGTCCCCATCACAGACAGTCTGGCACATCAGTAACAGTCATCAGTCCCCATCACATAGTCTGGCACACCAGTAACAGTCATCAGTCCCCATCACCGACAGCCTGGCACATCAGCAACAGTCATCAGTCCCCATCACCGACAGCCTGGCACATCAGCAACAGTCATCAGTTCCGATCACAGACAGTCTGGCACATCAGCAACAGTCATCAGTCCCGATCACAGACAGTCTGGCACATCAGTAACAGTCATCAGTCCCCATCACATACAGTCTGGCACACCAGTAACAGTCATCAGTCCCCATCACAGACAGCCTAGTACATCAGCAACAGTCATCAGTCTCCATCACAGACAGTCTGGCACATCAGCAACAGTCATCAGTCCCGATCACAGACCGTCTGGCACATCAGTAACAGTCATCAGTCCCCATCACCGACAGTCTGGCACATCAGCAACAGTCATCAGTCCCCATCACCGACAGTCTGGCACATCAGCAACAGTCATCAGTCCCCATCACAGGCAGCCTAGTATATCAGCAACAGTCATCAGTCCCCATCACAGACAGCCTGGCACATCAGCAACAGTCATCAGTCCCCATCACCGACAGCCTGGCACATCAGCAACAGTCATCAGTTCCGATCACAGACAGTCTGGCACATCAGTAACAGTCATCAGTCCCCATCACAGACAGTCTGGCACATCAGCAACAGTCATCAGTCCCCATCACAGACAGTCTGGCACATCAGCAACAGTCATCAGTCCCCATCACAGACAGCCTAGTACATCGGCAACAGTCATCAGTCCCCATCACAGACAGCCTGGCACATCAGCAACAGTCATCAGTCCCCATCGCAGACAGCCTGGCACATCAGCAACAGTCATCAGTCCCCATCACAGACAGCCTGACACATCAGCAACAGTCATCAGTCCCCATCACCGACAGCCTGGCACATCAGCAACAGTCATCAGTTCCGATCACAGACAGTCTGTCACATCAGTAACAGTCATCAGTCCCCATCACAGACAGTCTGGCACACCAGTAACAGTCATCAGTCCCCATCACAGACAGTCTAGTACATCAGCAACAGTAATCAGTCCCCATCACAGGCAGTCTGGCACACCAGCAACAGTCATCAGTCCCCATCACCGACAGTCTGGCACATCAGCAACAGTCATCAGTCCCCATCACCGACAGTCTGGCACATCAGCAACAGTCATCAGTCCCCATCACATACAGCCTGGTACATCAGCAACAGTCATCAGTCCCGATCACATACAGTCTGGCACATCAGTAACAGTCATCAGTCCCCATCACCGACAGTCTGGCACATCAGCAACAGTCATCAGTTCCCATCACAGACAGCCTAGTGCATCAGCAACAGTCATCAGTCCCCATCACCGACAGCCTGGCACATCAGCAACAGTAATCAGTCCCAATCACAGACAGCCTGGCACATCAGCAACAGTCATCAAACACCATCACAGACAGTCTAGTACATCAGCAACAGTCATCAGTCCCCATCACAGACAGCCTAGTGCATCAGCAACAGTAATCAGTCCCCATCACAGACAGCCTGGCACATCAGCAACAGTCATCAGTCCCCATCACAGACAGTCTAGTGCATCAGCAACAGTAATCAGTCCCCATCACAGACAGCCTGGCACATCAGCAACAGTCATCAGTCCCCATCACAGACAGCCTGGCACATCAGCAACAGTCATCAGTCCCCATCACATACAGTCTGGCACATCAGCAACAGTCATCAGTCCCCATCACCGACAGCCTGGCACATCAGCAACAGTCATCAGTCCCCATCACAGACAGCCTGGCACATCAACAACAGTCATCAGTCCCCATCACCGACAGCCTGGCACATCAGCAGCAGTCATCAGTCCCCATCAGTCCCCACCACTGACAGCCTGGCACATCAGCAACAGTCATCAGTCCCCATCACCGACAGTCTAGTACATCAGCAACAGTCATCAGTCCCCATCACAGACAGCCTGACACATCAGCAACAGTCATCAGTCCCCATCACAGACAGCCTGGCACATCAGCAACAGTCATCAGTCCCCATCACAGACAGCCTGACACATCAGCAACAGTCATCAGTCCCCATCACAGACAGCCTGGCACATCAGCAACAGTCATCAGTCCCCATCACAGACAGCCTAGTACATCAGCAACAGTCATCAGTCCCCATCACAGACAGCCTGGCACATCAGCAACAGTCATCAGTCCCCATCGCAGACAGCATAGTGCATCAGCAACAGTCATCAGTCCCCATCAGTCTCCATCACCGACAGCCTGGCACAACAACAGTCATCAGTCCCCATCACAGACAGCCTAGTACATCAGCAACAGTCATCAGTCCCCATCACATACAGTCTATCACATCAGCAACAGTCATAATCGGTATCGCTGCATCCACAAAAGCATGCTGTGAACATCGGTGAGTGGTGCGCGCTGTCAAACGGCAAGTTACTGCACCAATCAGAGCAAAATAACATGCGGCCTGGTCATCCTGGCAAAACACTCACGCCTTTCATCGCAAAATGTTATTAGCATCGTAAATGTAAATAATCGGCCTATCCCAAAGTCACTTCCGCGCTTACTTATATATGTGTCAACGTCACGACCAACCACACTTATCTCTTCTCCTTTCTACCCCACCCACCTGGAGACCGGATGGCTGACGAAGAGGGTCGACTTGAGCACGCGCTTGCTGCCCCTGCTCTGGTCGACGACCCCGTAGGACATGGTGAGGTGGGAGTCGGGGTCGACTGAGTACATGAAGGCGGCGTCCAGCTGCAGTGGCGTGGAGCTGCTCCTCTGTACGCTGGTGTCCAGAAAAACGGGCTGGGCGACACGAGCAGAGGGCAGGTCAGGGCCCAGGGGGCAGGTCAGAGGGCAGGTCAGGGGCCACGGTCAGAGGGCAGGTCAGGGGGCAGGGTCAGATGGCAGGCCAGGGGCCATGTCAGAGGCGGGGTCAGATGACAGGTCAGGGGCTAGGTCAGGGGCGGGGCCAGAGGTGAGGTCAGAGGGCAGGGTCAGGTGACAGGTCAGGGGCGGGGTCAGGGGACAGGTCAGGGGCGGGGTCAGGGGGCAGGTCAGGGGCGGGGTCAGAGGTCAGGTAAAAGTGCATGGCAGGAGCGGGGTCAGATGGCAGGTCAGGGGCGGGGTCAGAGGTGAGGTCAGAGGTCAGGGCAGGGGTGGGGTCAGATGGCAGGTCAGGGGCGGGGTCAGATGGCAGGTCAGGGGTGGGGGCAGAGGGCAGGTCAGGGGCCAGGTCAGAGGGCAGTTGAGAAGGCAGGTCAGAGGCGGGTCACAGGGAAAGTCAGGTCAGGTCGACGTGAGATTATAGGACAAGTAAACGTTCAGACGCATTTAGCATCAGTGGAGCGAATCTGGATGATCACCGGTGACTGTTCCACCAAATATTTCGTGCTTTTTGACAGCATAAAATAATACAATTCCTAAATTGTTATTGCCGGTCAAACTCACGGATTTGCTTAAGACATTTCTTGTTTTTTCAAAGTATCTAAAGGTGATATTTTTGTTTACACTATTGCACTGTAGACAACAATTGATATCCCTTACAAAATTCATAAACATGTTTGTGAACGTGTCTTCTACAGCCTGGATAGGCTTGGGATATACAGCAGCCTGTGTACAAATCACCACGACATATGTTTTGTTTTGTATCGCCAGACGGAACATAACGAAAAATAAAATAATTGTCGCTGTCCTAGGCCACAACCGGTTACCTTCCCCGCCAGATCGACGTTGATGCTGATGTTGTAGTGCAGGTTGTTCTCTGTACTGAGGTCGGCCACGTTGAAGGTCGCTGCCACCTGGCGTTCGCTGGACACACAGAACATGATCGTAAACATTCGCCCCTGAGAACACATTAAACGGCGTACTGATGCATACTTCATATGATACATTTAGGTATGTAAGGAAGCCTGTACTGTAATGGGTTTCTGATCGGTCTCACTCATATTCGGCACTATCTCCCCCAGGACATTCTCTACACACTTGTTCAAGTCCTGATTATCTCGCATATCCGATACTGCATCTCAGTATTTGGTAACTGCTCGGATACAAATCACAAACAACTTTTAAACAAAATCATTAACTTCTCGGCTCGGGTCGTATCCGGAAAAATACAATTTTATCACATTTCAGACGTGCTTAACCCTATTCCCTGCGGGCGGCCAAAATTACGTTAACCTGCGGGGGGGGGGGGGCAGATTCTGCCCCCCCCCCCCCCCACCCAGATATCTCGAGAACCGCTCGGTCGATTGCAATAGGAAAAACGTCATTCGATTCGTCATGACAAGATCTTTTTATGAACCCCGAAATTTTTGTTTTGGTCAAAAATGGGCGCCAGGGGGCAAAAATACGATAATTTTGGGTGTTTTTGAAAGATCATTGCGGCCATGTGGCTCGACCGATTGGCATGCCCTAAACGCTTTTGAGCTTCAAATGTACTGGTCTTTAATATATGAAAAGACAAAAAACAAAATAAAAATTATAGGCGTATTCAGGGAATGTAAAATGGGGGGATTTTCTGATAAAAATATGTGCTGTTCGTGATTGTTTGGGACGACATGAACGTCACATGTGGGCATTATATGCTGTAATTTGTTAAATTTAATATATTGCGCATAAGCGGATCCAGGAAAAACATGGGGGGGGGGGGGGGGGGTACCATGCGCGTAACGCTTCTATCATCTTACTAATTTGAAGTTGGACCTAATTTGAGGGTGGGTATCGCCTCCCATTTTGTTATCCTGCGTGCGCCTCTGCCCCAAAAAATATCTACAATCCCAGTATATATGATGCAATTGCATTGAAATTGCTTCTGACGCATTTATTGCACTGAAAACTACGAAGGAAGTATGCGCCGCAAAACCGCATTCGTAACACCCTCCCCAAAACAGGAGCCTGGAACCACCTCTGCTGGACCGATTGTTTTTCAAAATTTTGACAACACGCGCCATTTAGTTTTGGGAAAAGTCACAAAGTTTCAGGACGCTAGGCCTAACGGTTTAGAAGCGGCAAGTGAAAAAACACCGAGAGGGGCAGAATCTGCCCCCCCCCCCCCCCCCCAGGGAATAGGGTTAAAGGCCCGGGCTGGCTCAACTCAAAACAACTGGCTCAGTATCACTGTCTCACTCTTGCGCACATCCAAATATCCGGAGAACCATCTTCACTCTCGGCTATGTTCAAACGAAACACAGACGTGCGTGCTCGGCACACACGCAGTGGCGTACCCAGGATTCACTCCGGGGGGGATTTTATCAGGGGGGGGGAATAAGGTACCCCACCAAAACAAAACTCAGCGGATTTGGCCCACTATATTTTTTACGGGGCATATTTTCAACATTTTTCCCTAAAAAACAAAAAAATAATGCATTTTTTTCGACCAAGGGGGTTCATACGGACCTTCAGGGGGAGGGAAATTGCCCCGTTTTCCCCCCTTGTGTACGCCTATGCACACACGTCAGGACGGGATGCTGAATATTCCTGGGTTCCGCACCGAGACCGGTCGACGTCAGTTTGCCTACCGAGCGCCTCATCTGTACAACAGCCTGCCACCTGAGGTGACGCTGCGTCTTAAAGGGACTGTCCCACCTTTTTGAAAGTTGTCGAATCACACTTAATTGCATGTCTACATGTCAGGCGAGGTCAGCTGAACATGTTCGTGAACTTTTTCCTAAAAAAATGTTTATCTTGGAAGATATTCAACTTTTAGTTTTAAGGGGAAAGTTGGGTTGGTGACGTCATGTGATTTGTTTTAATAACAGGGAAATCCTTTGTGCTACCAAATGTATGGCACAATTTGTTGTCGACATCTATTGCGCAGAAAAACAGCGAACCACCCGGTGTCTAGATTGGCTAGCACTATCAGCTGGAGTTGTTGCAGCAGTTGGCCGCCAGGGACCGCTAGTGAGCCAGGGTGTTATGACGTCGCAAGCAAATGGTACCACTAAATATTGAATTATTTATTTATAAATAAATAAATAAATATTTAGCGTTAAATATTTAACTGGTACCATTTGCTTGCGACGTCATAACACCCTTTCTCACTAGCGGTGCCAACTGCTGCAACAACTCCAGCTGATAGTGCTAGCCTCTAGATTGCGAACCACCCGGGGATCGAGAAATGAAAGACGAAAATATTCCAAGGCTGACCTTAAAACAAGTCGACTATCATTACCAGTTGGGTAAAGAGAGACGACGCTGTCGGTTTAGAGGCCCTATTAAAATACACATGGGCCTTATTTTTTACAGATGTCAAAATCAAACTCGAATATCTTTTTGATTAGATCATTGTGGTTGTTTAAACTGCTACCATACTTAATTTCAATGCCAAGCCATCAAAATGGCTATCTCAACTCAAATATAATGTTAAGGTGGGATAGTCCCATAATAATAATAATAATAATAATAATAATAATAATAATAATAAATATAAGATCCGCCGTTCAAACGGGCCGTGAATAAACGCCTCAAGAAAGACGCCTAGTCATGCCGATGTACCTGTAGACATGATGTTTAGCTATAACTTCCATCGTTATGGATGCATGATGCATGAATGTTGTTTTACCCCCCCCCCCCCTCATTTTACCCTAGTGTTCGGACCTACGACGCGGTTTGCCATCTCTCATTTTCACCTCGACAGGAAAAGCCACCGAATGTATTGTGGATGTCATACGTCTCAATAAATAAAGCCTAGAGGCTTAACACGCGCCCTGGAGGGCCTATAATAATTAAACGCCCTGGAGGGGGGGGGGGGTGATTTCCCTCCTCGTTAGATAGCTCGATACAAGCTCTATCGAAAGTATATAGGTTTTTTTTAGGTCCGGTCAATTTTCAGGTCACCAGAGGTCTAAAAATTCAGATTTTCCAGTTTTAGGACTTCGCTTCGAACACCCCGGAATGTCTCGGGAACTATAAGAGCTAGGGACACACGGAAAAACAATCGAAAGCTCTTGAAAAATGCGATCCCACTCGGTGTCCTCAGATTTGAGCACAGGTCAATAGTTTAGGCTCCAGAGGTCATCAAATGTCAAAAAAAGTTATTTTCTGTAAAAACTGTTTTTCTTCTTCTCGCAAATAACTTTTTACCTAATAAAGATAAAGCAATAATTTTGACGCCAACGTATTTGTCTCGTCAAGGCACTTCGAATCATACTCATGTTGACCAGGTTAGGTCAACTGAGAAATTTGACCTCAGGTCAAAGTCAACATAACCCAAGTAGGTCATGTTGCATATTCAGAGACGTGTCTCGACGAGACAAACACAATGGTACCGTTTTTGCTTCTCTATCTTCATTATGTCGATAGTTATTGACAACACAGTGTTGGCGGTCACGAAATTGACCCGACCTTAGGTCACCGATATTATAAATCCGAGATAAACCAATTATAGGTATCTATGACCTTATCAAATCCTGCAAGTTTGAAACCACTCGGCCTAAAACTGTGGCTGCGGTACTACTCCAAACGTTTTGGAGGTGGGGTCATCACGTGATATGGTCTGGTGACCTGACCTGAGATGACCTGAGCCAAACAATTTTACATCATGAGGGTAGTTAATTTCTGAACAGGTATGCAAAAAACGGCACCGCTGCACTCCGCCGTTTTTGCGATATCCTTGAAGAACCAGAGGGGTGGGCGGACTTCGCCCCCCCCCCCCCCCCCATCCAGGGTTAAAGGGACTGTCCCACCTTCCCAAAAGTTGTAAAATGTACGCTGCTTGTGGTGCACAATATGAAGTAATTGCTGCCGAACACGATTATGACATTTTTTATCGCAAACAGTGCTGAATTTCATAAAAAGTTAAGTTTTAATATTTGTTGATGACGTCATATTGTGCTGCTTTGAATACAAAAGAAACCAATTACCAAACCACTTGTGACTTGTGAACACTTGTGAACAATTGATTATGTACTTGTGAACAATTTATCACCTACTCTGCAAATTTCGAACTTCTACTCCCCGTGACCTGTTCCTGAAGGTCATGTCAGGCGCAACTGGCGTCCCGTAGTATCGATGCTTGTATGCTTGTAACTTGTGCAGTTTCCGAGTGTTTGTTGTTCAGGAGCATATGCACAGGTGTTAACAGGTGACATTTATGGTTTCCACTGAGATCGAGACCTCGGTTGACATTTTCAGAGGTCAACCGAGGTCACTGACCTCCAATGACCTCATTACTTTGTTGGCTTCTAGCAGTTTCTAGGACAATTTGTGACGCTGATTTCAAATTTGACACCCATGTTGCATATGTATATGTTCATTCACGATTCTAGCTCGATTATAATTCAAGCTCTACACATGCACGATTTGGATGACATCCGGGTCATTGACATGACCTCAGAGGTCACCTAATGACCCAGAACCTTAAAATCGGGTTGTAACCCCACTCACGGCTGCCTCTCGGCGTCCCACTGGAACTGCAGTTTGGTGCGGGCGCTGGAGAAGGCGTCGTTCCTCCTGCTGAGGGTACGGGCCGCCTCCACCGTGCCGGCCAGAGAGCGGGCAGGGAAGTCCAGCTGCAGCCGCACCGAGCCGCCAGCCTGTTCCTGACGCTGTCACACGCGGAACACACCAGTCGGTGAGCAGGGGCGGACTCTGACAGTGGTGCCACACAGTGCGGTGTATACAGGGCGACTGTCACAAACGCCTCTGCTAGACGGTGCAGCTGTTTACAACGGGATAAAATTACAATGTAGCTATCTTCCTTCTACCAGCTATCTGCCTTCTACCAACAAAGTTGTCTACATTCTACCTTCATCTGTGATGACGACAGTGTCTGTCAGCGCTTGTTATCGTTACCGCACATGACGATCGCCACAGGTGCCACATGCCCGCTGACCACATATCGGCCTCACCCCTCACCCGTACCCGATCTGGGCCAGCTGACCACATATCGGCCTCACCCCTCACCCGTACCCGATCTGGGCCAGCTGACCACGTATCGGCCGCACCCCTCACCCGTACCCGATCTGAGCCGCCGTCGACGGTCAACTGGTAGCCGACGAACGCCTCTGGCGAGACGGACAGTCGGGCGGCGCGCTGGTACACGGTCCCGCGGCGCTCAACGCTGTGTTGCACGCCCAGCTGCCGGCCGGGCAGGGTCAGGTTGGCCTCTAGGGTGCGGCCCGAGGCGGTGATGGAGCGCTGCGCCCAGCCAGAGATGGCGTTGCTGCCCGCCAGCTGACTGTTGATGGTGAAGTCCACACGACGCTGCAGACAAGGGGAGGGGGAGAGGGAAGTCAGAATGGCAGGCTTACAGCTCGATGGATGTTGTAGTGTGTTCTCTGAACAATGTGCTTATGCCAATTAGGCAAGGGATCGAAAGACAAGACAAGGGAGGCAATTGAGAGGGCTTTCGACAGAAGTCCAGCTGCATGCCGATTCAGCTGCATGCCGAAAAGCAGAATCTGGGATTAAAATAATAGTCTGCTTACAGAAGCAACTCTTCCGAGTCCCGATGGTATGTGTTAATTTCCATATGATCTGAAGATAAGTACGTATGGCTTCGATCGAATAATGACGTAGTTCTGTACAAATGTAATAGAAAATCGAGCATCGGCTATCATTTTGTCGAAAATTGGCTGACAGTTTCCTCCAACATTTACATGAACCTGAAATGTATACAAAACGCATGGAGCGAAAAACAAATGCATGTACTTAGCACCACCTCATTCCCCAAATCACGGACACGTATTGCCTCCGGAAAATCCTGGCGCCCAATGCACGGTCTAGCATGCCTTCATCAACAGCTTTTACTGCGCCGCCCTGCCCTGTATCGACTCCCGACATGCCGACGCCGGTCTACTCACCTGGTCTCCGCTGTCCACGTAGGTCATATCGGCATCGAACGGGTGCAGCAGGTTCTGCAGGTCCAGGGTGTGCTGCTGCGAGCCGGGGCCGCTCTGCATGTACTGATAGGTGCCGTCCACCAGCTGGTTATCGTTGAAGATAGCTCCGAAAGTGGTCTTCAGTGTGTCCGGATCGTCAGGGTGGCGCTGAACGAGGAAAATAGCGGTCAGAGATGGCCACATATATTGGAAGACTGCGATGGCATCAGTGAAGTGCTTTGATGCGCAATTACTATACTACAAAAGCAGGAGTGGTATTTGAACTCGAATCCCAAACATTTATGTTTTCCTTACGTTGAGGCACTGCTTTATATCCATCATATATAAATGCGGTTTAGAAAGAAACACATAATAATAATAACTAAAAGAAATAAATATTTATTTTTTAAATATATAGCTTTTATTCAATATGAAAATAAAATTGTGAGCAAAGCTTGAACTATCATTGAATTTTAAAACATACGAACAGGAAAGAGCGCGGTGTAAAATTTGCACAGCATTGTAAAATGTAAGTGTGACAAAAAAGCAATATCATCAAATAGGTAAGTTATCTCGCCAATATAATTTTTTAACAATCTTCACTTACCGATATTTCGTATTCGGCCAGAAAACCTTCCAATGCCTCGAAAGTTGAAGTGATGTTCAGTTTTCCAGTTTTGCCGAACGGTTGTGATGCTTGAAGAACTTCCAACGCATATCTTCCATCATTCAGCTCTCCCATTGCGTTCACTCCCAGTTGGTCCCTGTTTGCAGTTTCCGTATCATATTTCACATTATGACCATACCAACCATTAACCCGCCATTGACTGGGGAGGGGGGGGGGGCGTTTAACGCCCTCCCCCTGATGCATTTTCGCAATAGCTCTAAAACCAATAGCGCTATCAACGTGAAACTTCGGGTACCTTCTGCTACATCCATTTAACGTCTTCTGTGAAAAACAAAGCAATTTCGTCGAAAAATTTCGAGTTATATCGAAATTAGTGACGTCACTACACACGAGTTTTACACCAAAATCAGCTAAAATGTAACAGACCGTACAAATGCCATATGTTTAG
This sequence comes from Chirona hameri, assembly GCA_036785665.1. NCBI lineage: Eukaryota > Metazoa > Arthropoda > Thecostraca > Balanomorpha > Balanidae > Chirona > Chirona hameri. Next base: position 60,119 of record JAXIVJ010002219.1, read on the forward strand.
CAAAATGCAACCCAAAAACGTCAAAAGATAGCAAATGGAAAGAGCTACAACATGGCTATCTCGGAATTTTAAAAGTTTTAATTTTTGACCTCCAAAAAATAAAAAAAAGTCTACCATACCAAATTTCAGAATGATATCACCATTTTTGACTGACTCATGGCATCTAAAGTATGAGTAACTCATGACGTCATATTAAACAAAAAATGGCCTTTATTGACCAGATATAACCAAATAAATGGAACACTGTATTTCTGATACAAAACTAATCTAGAAACATGTCTAGTTTATTTATATTTATCAATTTACAATTGTGACCTTCAGTGACCTGAACTTGACCTGAACTTGACATTAACTTCACGTAAATAAAGTCAGGTGGTAAAATGACTATCACTATCGAATTATACGTGGAAAATAACTAATAAAACATGTGTTGCATGACTTCCGTACATATTTTGAGCATAGTGACCTTTTGTGACCTGACCCTGACCTTGACCTTGGCCAACAATCTCCCTTTAGCTCATGGGGGATGTGTACCATACCTTTGGTAGCACTTTGGGTGATCATGGTCGTAATCTAAGGCTTTGGATGGAAAGTATGGCCCATAAACTCAAATACGTCGATGTTGACCTTTGACCTGACGGTGACCTGACATTTGACCTCACTTTTACATTTTTAGTATGATTTAGATTCATCTCATTGAAAGCTTTCGATTGCCGCCTTGCGCGTCTCGCTGCGATCATTGGTTCGGAAGATAACCAGGGGGCGTTGAACGCCCCCCCCCCCCCGCCCCAGTCAATGGCGTTCTGCTGAGACCCCCAGTCAATGCCGGGTTAAGCTAGTCGAATCTTATCATATACCAGGGGCCCGGGAACAGGGAGGGGGGCAGAGGGGGCGCTTGCCCCCAACATCTGGACCGGGGGGGCCGCGCCCCCCAACTTTGGTGAGCAGAAGTTTCCCTAAAAATTAGCTCTGTCAATTTTCTTCACAAGAAGTTATATAAAATATGAAAGCCTCTTATATAAAATTATTATTGAGTATTATATATTAATTTTTTTTAAAGTTATAGAAAATATGAAAGTCACTTTCATTTTTTCCCGTTTTCTTTTATAGCATGTCATAAGTATTAGTATTATATAGCTTTGCCTTTATAGCAGTATCGTATACCTTTCTTTTCCTTCCTTTTCCTTTTTCCATTTTGTCCTATGAGATATAATGGAAAACTTTGGTAGCAGTACATTTGGTAGCAGTTGTCTGCTTGGCGCGTCGTCGTTAAAATAACGCACTGACGGCGATGAGCATCTGCTGCATTTTGTGTATAAGTTTATCCCACGTCAACGTTACGGATGTGGTCAAACTGGTGTGCGGCCCTCTGCTGTCCACTCTGTCTGCCGACGGGGCGGCAATTGCAAGCAAGAGTTATCGTAAATGTCATAGGTTACCGTGATGCGGTGATGAAGCGCCACACTCGCGGGCTTCTTCAAGAAAAACAAACGGCAGGCTTCAGGTACGAGTATTTTATCAGACGACAGGCGGGTTTACAAAGGCATACGGTTCACAGTAGGAAACGGGGGTGGGGGAGGGGGGGGGGGTGGCATGACCCCACTTTTACATAATTCTTGCTTTCTATGGTAACCCGCGCCGTGTTGGGGGTGGGGCGTTTAGACGCCCCCCCCCCCTAAGGTTTTTCGAGGATAGCGAAAAAACGGCGGCGCGCGGTTTTTGCCGTTTCAAAAACGGCGTACGGCGCACAGCGCCTCCGTTTCAGCCACCTTTTTTGCCACACCTGCTCGGGCATCAATTACCCACATTGTGTGCAATTCTTGACCACAGGTCATCTCAGGTCAGGTCACGCGACCACACCTCCAAATAAGTTTGCGGTCGTACCACAGCCACAGTTTTTGGCCGATCGGTTTAAAACTTACAGGATTTCATCAGGTCATACATAGATACCTACAATTAGAATATCTAAGATGGTATATATCGGTGACCTAAGGTCGCCGGTCGGGTTAATTTCGTGACCTCCCATTATAAGTCAATGGTAAATATTAAAATGTTTCGTTTTCCGAGGATACACAAGATTCCTTCTGGATCAGTCCAATTCCTTCTGGATCATGTTATCATAGGCTATTATTGATGATCCAGGTTAAATTTGTGTTCAGTGACCCCTACAGGATCAGCCGAGGTCAGCAGAGTTCACCAACACTTTTTGTGTCAATAACTCTCGATATAATGAATATAAAGAAGTGAAATCGGATTCAATGTGTTTGCCTCGTCGAGACACGTCTCCCAATATGCAATATGACCTGCTTGGGTCGCCACTTGACCTTGATCTGAGGTCAAATTTATATATTGACTTAAACTGGTCCAAATTAAAATGATTCGAAGCGCGTTGACGAGACAAACATGATGGCGTCAAAATTATTGTCGTATCTTTATTAGGTAAAAAGTTATTTTCGAACATTTTGCCAAAAAATAGCCCTTTTGACATTTGATGACCTCTGGAGCCTAAACTATTAACTCGAGATAACATTAAAGGATACAATATGATTTAATATTTCAAGAGCTTTCGATTGTTTTTTTCTGTTTGTTTCTAGCTATCATAGTTCCCGAGATATTTGGGGGTTTCTGGAGAAAAGTCCTAAAACTGGAAAATCTGACCTTTGGTGACCTCTGGTGAGCTCAATATTGACCAAAACATGTTAAAATAGTTTCAAAGTGGTTTTTGATAAGCTTTCGAACCATGTCGGTTTTCCAATGAGGACAATTTGAGAACGAAAAGGTGCACCAATATGAGAAGTGAGAAGATTGCGCAAAAAAAAAATGGTTTCGCCCCCCCCCCCCCCCAACTTTAAAATCGTTCCCGGGCCCATGTCATATACCGTTTTGATGATGCTTTAAAACAGAAGGGTACCTGTTGCATCAACAATCAAAGTATATACAAAGTTAGCGTTAACCTCGTCTCCCTTTCACCGGTTTCAACGTCCATGGAATCATTCTTACCTGTTCTTGATCAAGTTGACATTACCATTGACCTTTGTTTTGTCAAGGTTATCGTCTAGATCGTGGTGTAGATAGCTGAAGTTACCGGTTTCTGAAAAAGGGAGGTATATAAAAATATCAAGGTACAGTGTAAAAGGCCGGCGTTAGTGGGGGTGGAACGGCCAGGGTAGGAAAGACGGGTCATTCCGTTGCAGCCCAAACTGGTGCCATAATCAAGAATTAAGAAGAAGAAAAAATCCTCACTCGGCATTCGCTGGACGATCACGCGATAAGTAACACTGGACACTGTTTGGTTAAGCGTTTTAGAGAGTACTTCTTCGAAGTAGATCCTCTGTATATCATTTCAAATTTAACAATGTCCGAACAAATAACTTCGCTGATAGCATGAATCAGCCCCATATTCATACAGCCTGGTGCTTATTTACGTGCGTATTGGGACTGTGGGTCTCCATGATTGTAGTTCAGCTCCAACTGATGCTGGGTATGCTGGTAGAAACTCGACTTGGGGTCGATCTCGATCGTTGATCTGTAAACGCCAAAATTAGATCAGTTTGTATGAAGGATGACAACGTTCCATTAGCTGGGCTAGCAGGCAGAACAATACTGCCGGACAAATGTGCCGGAAACGGAACAAAGAGAGCATTGTACTAGGGCTTAAGTTATGGGTTATTGAAATAATCATTACAATTTACTTATAGTTCTTATGTCACATAGCCAAAGAAGTGCAGCTTACATTAGGTAAAACAGATAGGAGCTGTGCAGTTGGCCACACATTTGTACAACAGAATAAGTAAGGCTGGAACGCAATGAAGACGAATTACCGGCCAAGTGATTCAACAGGTAATGGGGAATGCTTGCTAAATTACCTGAATTCGAATATATCGGACATATGTTTGACCTCCCACGCCGTATTGACGCCCTTGTAGCCGTCCACAGGCATGGTGAGGTTGAGTGACGCCACGTGTCTGCCTGTGATGGCGTCCTTCGCCAGGTGACCGCGCGCAGTCACCTCCAGCTCGGAGCCGAGCATACGGCGCACAAACCTCATCGACGACGCGTGCACCTCAGCACCAGAGTACTGAAACGCCGTCCAACTATGGTCAGAGTCATATCAGAAGAGGCAATGCAGGTCAGAGTCAGAGTTTGTGACACGATGACTTGCTAAGCAGTGTTTGCTGGGAAGACATGCAGAAGCTATACAAAACTACGCAAGCAAAACTGGAAGATTCCTGTTTATTACACCACACGGAGCGCATCATATTCTGCCGACCGTCCTGCTGCCAGCGGTACTCAACGCACGTCTGTATCCAGCGTGTAGAGCACATCTGCGATATGAGCAGTGAGGACAGCCCGGCCCATGGCGGCGCGCGCCTGCCAGTCGACGTCGGCCCCCAGACGCAGGTCGGTGGCCGCCGTGCGGTCGCTGTCGGCGTCCTTGCCGGCCAGCAGCTGGCCGTCGAAGCCAGCGTCGCTCAGGGCGTACTCGGCCAGCACGGCATAGCGTCCCCAGCCGGCCAGTATTGTCGGGAGAAAGGGTAGATCCCAGGCGACGCCCACCCCCGAGCCGCCGCCGCCGCCACTGACACGCTCGTGGAACACGCTGTGGAGCAGACCCAGGGTCACTGGGTGACCCTTTCTCCAGAATCATTAACAAGAATTTCTTCCAACAAAACACCTTCACCCTCGATCGGCGTTTGACTTCAAGCCTCTAAAGGTCATCCGGCACTGTATCACAGCTGATGCCAATGGTAGTTTCGCTCGCCAGCATTGGTGGCAGCGGCCGGATGCTAACTTTCGCCTCCGCATATAACGAGCTTACCGGGCAGATCGCTGTATCACCAAGCTTTCCATGGTGAGTTTGCCGCTGACGCCAATGTGGAAGATCGGCCAGTGGCGGACGAATACGCGGCTGGAAGCCTCCACCTGTATTTTCGGATGTCGCAACTTGTAGCTCAGCTTGTGGCCCTCGGTCTTCGAGTTTCTGGGAACGGCAAACAGCCGAGGCAATTCATATCAACACATACTAATTTTTCTTTTAAAAAAATCGGAATGTAACCCTTTAGCTTTAAAGTTTCACTGCGGATTTTTCAAGGTAAGCAAAATTTGTAGAATGCTTTCTTCATCGAAACGTCTTTTTCATCATAACAACTGAAAATAGTCAAATATTATAGACAAGATTCCAGTGCGAGCACCAAGCCGTTTTCCGTACCTGTACTCTGCGGCGAGAGACACGTTTCGCAAACTCTCGTGGGGAGCGTTGAGGCCCAGTCGCACCTTCACCACACCCGTGTTCAAAATCACGAGACCTTCGGCCGATACGTGCGCGGCTCGTTCACTAGAGTTGGTCTGTCGAGGGTGGACGCAGCGTCACTCATTAGCAATCTAGAGGGGCTACAACTAGGTGGGGTCCAATCTGTAAAATAACTCCGCAAAGCTTAAAAGCTGTTTGGACTTTTACTTGTGAATAACGCAGTGCTTGGGAATGCATTGCCGGAATGAAATGTGTATTCCTGTCGCTTTGAGGCAGCTTGGCGAGATGGGCCCTTCGCTGGGTTCGTCAGTCGGGTCACAGAAGTTTGTGGTTAGCTTGTTAAACGAGGTTCAAGTGAGAGAGTAGTCGTCACAATTTGCGTGTAAGTAAAGCAGTAACGTTAACAGATCGATCAATCTATTCCAATTTAATTGAAGCTCACGCGTTTTACATACGGGACATCCAGTGTCATACACTGTTCTTGGTACGTAAGTACCTCTACGACGACTCCATACTGCTGTGGTCCAGTGAATATTTCTCCTTTCAGCTCGTGGTTGTTCTGGTTGATACTAGATGTCACTGCCAGGTCGTAAATAAGGTCTTCATCCTGCCTGGCGACCAGTTGGAACTGGCCGTTCACCCGCGGTCCCACCGGCAGGTTCGCCGTCAGAGTTCCGGTCGCCTGTGGAGGATAACAGCTGATGTGTCGCCATGGAGTGCACAGATCATTGCAGTCATGCTCTCTTCTTCCTTTCTGTGGTACTGCTTGAGGCACATTTTAGGCACTTTGTTCAGCATATGCATATTGTGCATTCAGTGCATTCAGTGCATTTGCAGTGCATTTGTGCATTCAGTTGTTTTGTACATGCATTCTTGTGGCTGAGTCTGTATTAAATCAAGACAAAAAACAACTGTAATTGGACTTGCATGTTTCACCTTTCTGAAAGTTGTCAAATATACACTGGTTGTAGTCGAAAATATGAAAGGAGTGCTGCTGAAAACGATGGTGATATTTTTTCTCTCGAAAAGTCACTTAACTTTATACAAATTAAGGTTTTAAATTTGGGATGATGATGTCATTATTGAGCTATAGACCGCCGCTGATTGGCTGACAAAGTGGGATTGGCTGACAAAGTGGCTGTCAGCCAATCAGTGGCGGCACTAGCCTAGACCCCATTTTGCAAATGGGAAATTAAATTGCTTAAAAACGGCTAAGTTTTGGGGAAAAGACCTTAGTATTTTCGACATTTCAATAACGGCCAAAGATAATGGCTATCTCAGTTCAAACCCAATACAAAGGTGAAACATTCCCTTTAAGTTATTTGCTCGTATTTGTGTGATAAGAGAACATGCATGTCGTCTCCGGCACAATGCCCACTCTACAGTTCACTGGACAGCTGATACGGTTTGACAGGGGCGGTAGTTACCCGTTGAGGCACGCCCCGCTGCCCGACGGTGGCGGTGCCCGTCAGCTCCAGCTTGTACCGCTCCCAGGCCAGACGCAGTACGACGTTTGACGGACCGGCCTGGCCGACAGCAGCCGAGAGACGCAGCGAACCCGACCTGCCGCCGGCGCAGTGCAATCAGAATGGTAGCGTTGTTGTACGAAGTCAATGTATAAGAAACAGAGGTCCTAACAGAGGTTTTAATCCATTGTTGACGGCTTTGTACCTTTTTCTTCACCTTGTGCAAGCTACCGGGCCCCAAAACCGGGCCCAAAAATATTTTGACTGGCTTTTCCTGCAACACAATAATTATTCGACATCAAAATACCACATTTAAAATTAAAATATTGAATAATTATTATTATTAATGAATATTAATAATTAATATTAATATCAATAAATTATTATGTATTAATTATTATTAGTATATTAATATATTAATAAAATATTTATTTTATAAAAAAATACAAAAAAAATAATAAAAAATATTTAAAAATAATTAAATTTATGTATAGCCCAATTAAAACATAAATTTACCAATTCGAAAACGATTAACAAATACCATTCTCACGATACAAAACATCCATTCAAAGTTACCGTTCCGCCTGGGGTTTGACTTACGAGTAGCCCTCGAAGGGTGTTGAGAATGTGAGCCGGAGGTCGAGCGGTCGGTAGGTGCCGCTGAC